>VMBQ01003012.1:75020-87497 GCA_007657795.1 Dreissena rostriformis
GATATATAAATGTGTCAACAATCAGACTCCAGAATATTTAAATAATATTATAACTTTTTCTCAAAATCACAAATATAACTTAAGGTCTGCCACCCATAACGATATTGTTAATACCAAAGCGAATACAGGTTATAAGAAACGAGCTTTTTCATACCATAGCATGGATATTTGGAACAGTATACCAATTGAAATAAGAATGGCATGCTCTATCTCTGCTTTTAAAAGGCAATATAAAACACATTTATTTTCTAATCAATGATATGTCATGTTATTTTCTATTCAATTATATTTCATGTGTGTCTGTCTAAAAGGCAAAATGTGTGATATGTGTGGGTGTTAGCAAATATTGTTTGAATGTTTTACTTGTTATAGACCTATATGTGTTTGTTATTTTAAGAAGGCCACATTGTAAAAAAGTATTGATTCATCTGCATAATATGTATAATGTGTCATTGTCTTTATGTGTAACCTTCTGTAAATAAAGCTTTTATTATTATTATTATTATTATTATTGAAGCAAAATTGCTAAGCATCGGCTACGACATAGTTTTTATTACTGTTTGCATATTTATGCGAGAATAAGTCCCTAACTTGACGGTCTAGGCCGAAAAGATACGAGTGTCTACGGAGACAGTAAGAAGAATTTTTTTCTGATACATTTTTTGAAGACATTACATTTGGTATTTATAAAAATATTTTAAGATATTGTTATTTTATTTTGCGTTAACCAAACATTCAAGAAAAAAGAAAATGAACACAACAACAACTATTCATGATAATTCTCGGAATTATACGAAGTTACCGGATATGATATTTCACTGCGCAGATCGAGCGCGCAAATCGAGCGCGCAAATCGAGCGCGAAAAGTGAGACAACGTACACAATCTGTACACCGTTCTTTATCAGGGTAAATGCCCAGTCTCACTATGATGCCGGCGGAGCCCCGGTGCGTGATCCGGGATCTACCGGGATGAACCGGAGCTCTACCGGGATGAACTGGGGCTCCATCGGGGACGACCGGGATGAACCGGGGAAAACCGGGGTCCACCGGGAAAGTATTAAAATGTTTAATACCTCCGGGAGTCACCGAGAAGGACCGGCAACGACCGGCGCGGCACCGGGAACAACCGGGACGGCACCGGGAACAACCGGGACGGCACCGTAGCTCCACCGGGGCCCATACAGACCCCGGTAGAGCTACGGCAACGCCCCGGTGAATGCCGTTAGAGTCCCGGTATAGCTACGGTATATAAGAAAACCGGCGCTCTGCCGGAACGCTACCGGCATTCACCGGGGATCCGCCGGGGCATTACCGGCGACGACCGGGGTGAAACCGGGGCGTTGCCGTAGCTCTGCCGGGGTCTGATGCCGGTATAGACACGATGAGTGCCGGCGGTTTCACGGTATACCGGGGCTCTGCCGGGACGCTGCCGGCTTTCACCGGGGCTTAACCGGGGCACTACCGGCGACAACCGGGGCTATGCCGGGACGCTGCCGGCTTTCACCGGGCACTACCGGCGACAACCTGGGCTCTGCCGGGACTTCAACGGGATAAACCGTAGCCAGTCCGGGTTGACCAGGACTCTGCCGGGCTGTTGACCGGCTTCAACCGGGGCGGCACCGGAAATAGTGTGACTGCGTTAAAACAAATCTACGAATCATCCCGGTCCTCGCCGGTCGACTGGCGTTAGCAAACCGGGATGGACCGGGGCTCTACCGGCAAAAGTGAGACTTGGGCTTAAGTGGATTTTCTTTTGTATACACATTACAAAGGAAGTATGAGTGTTTTCCTGATCTGTTAATTATGTAATAGAAAGCTATTATAGGCAATTAAAAGTGATTTATTTGACGCCAACAATAACATTTTTTTTTTGGGCCATTTTGTTGTTGTTGTATATCTTCACCGCCTATGTAGACGAACCTCTACCAGATCTGTAGAGTTGAACAAAAGGTTATCGTTCCCACAACCAGTATCGTGCTGACCTCCACCGTCTATGTACACTGTAGTATATACACAACTATTGTCTTTTCTTACAGTCTCTGAGCTTCTGCACTCAACCGCTAGGGTCAATCCGTATAAATGCGGATAAATGGAGAAATTCGGACAAAACATCCTAAATGCATTTTACGTCACACTAAACCTAGCCCCAGGCCTTCAGCGCCTACAGCGCTTTGATTTACAATGTGATCGTCATTTAAATTGATCAGTTTATACCAATATTTATCGCATTGATTTGGCGACATACATAAAAAGGGATCCTACCGAGTTCTCCGAACAGTGCGGATGAGTTTGAAGATTTTTTTTACTCCAAGAGTTGATTTAAAAAAATCAGTGTGTATCAATTCAATTTCTCTGGCTTGATGGAAACCCCATATTTCAGAGCAAAAATTTAGGACTGGGGTGACAAGGGAGTCAAATAATTTTATTCGTTGCTGGGTTGGTAAATCAAGTGTATCAAATATCTGAAATAATTTACTTAGTGACAGGGATGCGTGCTGTGCGATCAATTTTTTGGATCTGTAAAAGTTACAAATTTGTAACAAGTTCATGCCAAGGTATTTGGACTAACTTACAGTTTCAATTAAGGCATTGTATATATAGTTCAAACGTTGTTGCCCTTCCTGTTTCAAATACCATAGCTTTTGTTTTTGAGACATTAAATTTCAGCCCCCATACATGTCAATAATTTTCTACATCGTTTAACATAAGTCTTAAGTGTTTTGTGGTGATTTGGCGAACAATACCATAGCATCTGCATCCAGTAAGAGAATAACTTCAGAGTATCAATACATACAATTCCTGGGATCCGACCAACCGCCTAGGTGGAAATATACAGTTTTTTTAGTCTCGGCCAATCTCGTACACTAGCAGGAGTGAACCACTGTCTGAAAACTGGTCACCTCGCGAATCTGAAAATAAACCAAGCACATTTCCAGAATGGTTGAGGGTGTGCCTTCAAAAAAATCAGGAACATTCAAATCAAATGAGTTGGGGCAAAATGTCTTAGTATTGATTATTTCAAACGAAAACATCAGAATTATGTGTGTTTCCGAGCCTTTTTAAGCCAGTTTCAACAACAAACTGCCACTTTCCTGCAGACGCAAGGTGCCTGGAAACTATGTTTTTACAAAGGTAACTTACCAAGTAGTAAACTGCAATGGAGAAAATTGGGGGTCAAAGGTTTAGATTTTTTGTAATAGTTAAATGTCCATACGCCCTTTCAAATTTCCAACGGAAATACTGACCGGAGCCAGCATTACACCTGTTTTCGAATTACATTAATTCTACTTCCTGTATGCAGCTACAGTTACAATACCAATGTTTTGGTAACTTACAAATATCCAAGAAAAATCACCACAACACAAACCTGACATTCATTATTATTTAGTCACTCAAAATGGTGCTTACTTGAGCATTGTTTTCTTTATTTTGAAATTTGACCGGGGCCAATGCGCATTGGTGGCTAAAAAGTGCGGTGTGCAGCCCTAATCCCCTATGATGACAAATCAGCAATATTTGCTCTAAATTGACATCCGCCAAACGACCAGTAATTTTCACACCTTACTTTATTCGGTGTTGTTGTTCGATCGGCTTTGTGTACGAAGCCATTGTGAGCCAATTAACGACAATGAACGACAGTGCTTTTGTGCATCGACTGCGAAGTGTTAGACTTTCGGCCCTTGTTATTATTTATAAACACATGATTGATAATTAGCTTTTATTATCGAGTGTTTGATGGGTAAATTAGTTGCTGTTTGGTGCACATTTTAAAGATTAGAGACGGCGAATTCTTTTACAGTGAGGATAATTGAGTAAGATGGTTTTGCTCTTGAAGGATGTAAACCCGACCTGTTTTCCATATCAATATTCAAAATGGATAAGCGAAAACGGAAAGAGTTTTGTTTAAAAGAAAAGATTAATTTAATCAACGCGAGTAATGGAAAATCTCGACGGCAGTTGGCCGATTTTTTCGGCATTTGAAAGACGCACGTGTGATAATTTTTAATCTTTTCCGTCCTTCAAAAACGTTATTTGCTCGGCGCCGTTCTGTCAGTTGATAGTTAGACATTTACCAAACGACGTTCAACCATATTTGCGGGTTATGATCTGTGTGACGTGTTCAACATGGTCGAAACAGGATTGTCCTTTAAAGCTCTGCCAGAAAAATCTCTCTCCATCAAAGGTGAAGATTGTAAAGGTGGAAAGCGTTGTTAAGAGAGACTGACAGTGACTCTATGTTGTAACGCTGTTGGTGAATGTAAAGGCCAGTAGGTGTTTCAGACAAACGTCGTTTTGTCCTCGGTGTTGTAGCTCCTCGTACTACAACTATAACGATTACAGTTTTGGACGTAACCCACTCGACCGACGACAGAGTCGATTGATTTTTGCATCGGTCGAGTGAAAATTCCAAGCCGGTAGCCCGATCGGTCGAGTGCTTTTTTCGTGTCCGAACTTAGTAACATGTCCGAAATAGCTTCCTATAGTTAAAGCTTCCTCGGCATTCCGGAAATTTTCGCTCGGTACCGATTGTGCAAGGTATTATATTTATTGATTGTTTATTGGCTGGTGATGGCGCGGACATGAACGGTAACTGACGAAAAATCCTCGCTACTTTCCGAAAATCTTACAATGTCCGCCATCTCAAAAAAATATTTTAAGCGATCGATTTGCAAACAACAATTTGCAAAGTAAAGCACTGCACTATCTGCTTAGCATAAAATGTAAAGCAATATGCTAACAAAATTATCTATTTATTACGTATTTGCTAGGAAACTTGTTTTCATTGTCTGAAATTAAACGATATGCACATTTTATTTCATGTGCAAAACACGTACATCTTTCGGACATTCTTTTTTCGGATACAGTATTTTTCGTCGAATTTATTTTCGACGTTCTTTATAACATTTCTATACAATGACGAATACACATGCGGTGATACGAATGGTCAAGTTTATACTATTTTGCATTGTATCCTCGAGTCACCAGTTTCGTTTGATGTGTAACAAATAGTTGACAAGATCATATTAAAGAATAAATATTAACCAGAAATTGCAACTAGAAAGACTAAAAAAATTACAATAAGTTAGGGCTTGGGGAGCTCTGCCCTTTATTGTGGTTGGGGACGTGCGGCCCCAGACCCTCAGTCTAATTTTCCGGATTTCACATTTGGGACAATTGACACCCCTGCTATAGAAGCTTATTCAGAACTGAATCGGTAATCTCCATTGGGCACTCATTGAGTAGATGCTTATTGAACAGTGTTGTAAGTTGATCTCTCTAGACTCTATAACAAGTATTATTACCGGATGGAGTGAGTTAGGTCCAAGATTGACATAGTTACAAATGTTACAGAATTATAACTTTAATTCGGGCTAGTTAAAATTGATTCGGGCTAATGAAATTTCCAAGCTGGTAGCCCGATCGGGCTAGTGCCTCAAAAAAAATAATGCCAAGACTGCGATTACATAAACCTCATGGTTTTTGTGGACGCCGACTACATATTCATTTGGGTTGAATAAGGCAGCAATGCTTTTCGTGTTCAACATATGGTTCTCATTGAGCAAATCGGCCATGATGACCTTCTTTTTCTATGAAAGGACGAGGGACGTCTTCTTTTTTCTTTAGGCGTCAGTTTCTGTGGTTGGTGCTTATGCTTGTTGATCTACTTGTAAATGTAATGGCAATCTTGATCTGGGCATCGAGCTTGTTTCTCCTTGCTGCTGCTGTTCTTCATCGGTAGCGGATGCTGCACGTGACGATCTTTTGGGAACTGGAAGGCCCACTTCGACAATTCGCTTCATTTTGACGTTTAAGATTTGTATACGAGGTTACACCTTCGAGATTTGATTGCATAATGATGGAATCACCGAACATCAACCTGCTTTTATACAGGTTTTTGTCGGTCGGGCGCAGATCGTGTTTGGTCCGTATGGATGCCGTGCTAGTCCGGGTCGGTGACGTGTAGATCCGTGGTTCGTGTAGATGCATTGTTGGTCCGTGTTCATCCGTGTCTCTGTCGTGTAGGTCCGTAGCTCTGCCGTGACTGTCCGGGACAGTCCGCGTGGGCGACGTGATGATGGCGTGTTGCTGCCGGGTTGGTACGTTTGGATGTTGTGTTGTCATCGGGGTGATGGTCGTTGGAAGACCTTCGACGCTAAAAGATCCCAAAAGGCCACGGATCGTCCTGGTACTTGATCCCGGGGGGATCCGGGGCGATCTGGGACTGCCGTGTCCATCAGTGTTTATATGGGACTGGGGCTTAAGATAAATATGTTTCGCGAATTTTCTATTTCTCTGTCGTTGCTTTGCTTCAGCAATCAGGATACTGTTTTCAACTTGCGCTTTTTGCAGTAGAAGCTGGCATCTCATCAGTATCAGCTCGTCCTCAGTATTTATCTCATTGCCAATGTTGCATCATCGGTAGCACATAAGACAACCGTACAACTGCCGTCACGGGCCTTGAAAGTTAGGGGTCTGAAATAAGTTCCCGGACTGTCAAGGACGCACACAGACAACCAAGGCATAAATACGGTTGTCCCCGGACCCTATACGACTGTCCCCGGAACCCACACGGCAGCTACACGGACCATCCCGGATGGTGCTATCATCCCGCATCGTCACGGATTAACACGGCAGTTTTGAACTTTCCAAAAACTGCCATGTTGGCCTCCCGGAGCGCCAAGGACATTCCCGGACGTCACAGGACCTACACTAATCGACACGGAGCTACACGACGGCTACACGGTTCACATGCCGGATCATACCGGATATGAACCGTGTTGATCCGGCAGTTGTATGGGACTTGGGCTTACGTGCGTGTCTGTGCTTGATGCTGTTCAATTGTCTCAGTCGTCAACAACATCTCTCTCTCTCTCTCTCTCTCTCTCTCTCTCTCTCTCTCTCTCTCTCTCTCTCTCCCTCTCCCTCTCTCTTTCTCTCTCTTTCTTTCTCTCTCCCTCTCTCTCAGAATTGAGGGACATGTTACGGATAGTAATACCAGACAAATCTTAAAATTGATAATGTCATGTCTGCAGTAGGGTTTGAAGACATTGACAGCAACATCCCTGTTCATTCTGACCTAAGTGACAATTGCGAAAAAGAACTTATTGACACTGTTCTGGAGCCTCTGACTCAAACCCAGATAGATCTAGAAGAAGAAAAAAAAAAGAGAAAAACTACAGCCCCATCAAACAGCACTGAAAATACATTCTCATCAAGACGCTCTACATTGGTGATCCCAAATAAGACTCTTCTGTTTTAACAGGGATATGGAATCTTAATAATTTAATTGTTGCAAGAAAGCATTGAAAAAAGGTGGTTAGAATAAAAACCTCAGCTTAGCAAACAACAATGGGCTGTTTCTTAAAGTAAAGAGTAAATGATGGTATCATGATGAAAATTAGGGTTCACTTCTTGTTTGAAAAGCTTGAAATACTATCTTTGTACAATGTATTGATTGATTGCAAAAAAGCTTAAAGTTCATTGAATATTTACCGGTTGTATTATACTGCCATCAACAGTAATGAAATTTAGCAGTAAGACCACCTCGCTATGAAGACAAATTTTCAAAAGTCCCACAGGTGGTCTTAACAGCAAGGTTTCACTGTACTAAAATAAATACATAAATACATTAAATAAATTAAAGATTTTTTGGTTAAGAACACAAACGTAATGCATTCAACTGCTTATAGTTCGACCTGAACTCTATGTTTCAACAATAAAGATCCCATGATGTTGCATATTTTCACGTCATCGTGCGCCGTCCTTCGCTATAGGAGGAAGATCGTCTGGAACACAACCATTACGTGACCGACGCGTGCACCGTTGACATGGTAACAGTGGTAACGATTGCAATGGACAACAACCTCAGGGTGTGGGATCGATCCCGTGACAAAAAGGGGACCACACATAAGCAGGCCAGGACACTGGACCCAATAGATAAACTCCGGTAACTAGCGATTTATTCACAAATATATAAGCCTCGCTCTGGGAAAACGGGGTTTTCTGCATGTACAGCAAGTTTCGTCGAAGATTAGACTGTGCGGTGATCACAGGCTAATTGGGGACGGCACTTTCCGCCTAAACAAGATTTTTGTGAAAAAAAGATACTCGTGAAAGTGTCGTCCCTAATTAGACTGTGAAGGCGGCACAGGCTAATCTGGTACGACGCTTGACGCACTTGCATTAAGTCCCGTTTTCTCAGAGCGCGACCGATATAAAATTACATTCAACTTGTTTTTAGGTCTGCCAGGATTCAGCCGTGTCTCGTTTCCAGTTTCATTTCGATTTAAACGTCATTAATTATATTTTATTGAGTTCATGTTGTCATTTTGAGCGAATGTTTTGCGTCCCCTTGATTCACGACCGAAATAAAGTATATCTGGTTCATATTTATTTTTATGAAATGTATATTGGAAATGTATATGGAAATATATATGCTCATTAAATTCATGTACAATAATATAAGTTGAATTTTACACATAGTGTTCAATGGAACAGCAAACGAAATTGGGTGCGCTAAGATGAGAAAACATAATAATGGCCTCGCTATCAAGTGAAAAGACACCGCAATATCATTGAGAAAAAAATACAACTATTCTCTAATTAGCCTCAATACATTCTGTCTGCACAGGAAATGTATTCCGCTTGGCCACCAGGACGCGATTTTCGTAACAGATTTGGGTAATCATTTCGTCGGCTTGTATGATGTCGGCAGACTTGAGTACCGCGCCGTTAGAAAACTAGTAAGACGACGAGTTTTTATATATATATATATATGCTTACTTGTATTCCTTTCATTAGCTTTATTGAATTTAGACAACACATACTAATGACATTTATACAAATAATGCATGAATAAAATATGTGTTTTCAAATAAATTGCATATTACTTATTACGTTTCTTTTATGAAATTATTCTTTCTGTAATAAACACGTATGTTTTTTTATTGCAATATCTTCCTCCCCCCCTCCTCCGCCCCCCCCNGTTAAATCCGTAGATTATTATTTTGATTAATTACGAAACTGTCAAATTAAGTAAAATTTTCAAAAAATGGTAAAATATTGTATGTCAAACTTTCAATCTTTATCACCAACAGGAATTTGGTGACGACGAATTGCACGGAAGAGACGTAAGATTTTACAGAGGAGACAACAGATCAGTGGTCATGTACCTTCACCGGAAGGTGTACTTGTTCGACCTTGAAAAGATGGACGTCTGCATCGTGTTTCCGGGTGTTGTCTCGGAACAGAGTGTTTTTCGCGTGACCGAACGGAAGCGTACGTACAACCGGACGCATTATTGTCTACATTTTGCAATCGTGCTTCGTTCTGGAAAAACGTGAATTAATGCATGTGCGTAATGTGTCGTCCCAATTTAGCCTGTGCAGTGCGCAAAGGCTTATCAGGGACAACACTTACCACCAACATTTGATTTTCGCTACGACGAGACTTTCTTTAAAAGAAAAAAATATAAAAGCCGAGAGTGTCGTCCCAGATTCGACTGTGTTTACTCTACCGGCTAGTTTTGGACGGCACTTGACACACATGCATTAAGTCCCGTTTTCCCAACGTAAGACTCAACACAAGTTTAAGAGGAGATGCCAGAGTTCAAAACATTGCAACCATCGCCATGCCATTTTTGCCACGCGGGGATACCTTATTTTTGACAAATTATTGATCACAGACAATACATATGAATTTCTATAAGTTGAATCAATGTGAACCCATTCCGGGTTTCGAAACTGGGACCAATGCTTCTTTCGACTAAGCTAACAGTAATATTGCCACAAGACGTCGGTAAAGAACCGTTTTATAAATAAGAAAGTATGTCGGTCAAAGTATCCTATAACTATTCAGGTTTGTTAAGAAATCAAATTCATTATTTGCATGCTTTGGAGATTTTGCGAACTGTACGATTGCATTGTCAGTGTAAAAAACTGTTCCGCCCACATTATCTCTTACTATGACGCCTGTTTTTATTGTAGAACTCCTCGTGACGTCACGTGGTGGCAAGAACTTGAAACTGTACAACGTCACAAACGGCTGCGTTGACGCCATAATTAAAACTGGACACACGAAGAATATCAACGGACTTGCGGTCAGTTTTTATACATTTCTAAACATCACGCCATATGCCACATGTACAAGTGTAAAAGCAAGCCAAAAAAATAATCTTAAAACTTTATTGAAAAGAATTCACATTTTCGTGTGATTTCCGCGCGTTTTGTGCATATATCTACTGCCATTCTCCCCTCTGATTCAAGTTCGACAGTTGTCAGTTCTGACCTCAGTAATGGAAAATCAGCTGGGTATGTATGAGTATGTTAACTGGCCGCCATAATATATATAGATATTGGCGATAAAATGCGAAAAATAAACAACAAACAAAAGTAATTGAAAATATGTCGTTTATTCCGACGATGGTCGGTAACTCAAATGAGCCTCGCTCTGGGAAATCAGGGTTTCATGCATGTACGTAAAGTGTCGTCCCAGATTAGCCTGTGCAGTCAAACACTTTCCGCATAAACTGGAATTTTGCTAAGAAGAGACTTTTTTTAAGACTTCCTTCCCTTTTGCCTGTGCGGACTGCACAGGCTAATCTGGGACGACACTTTACGCACATGCATTAACCCTGTTTTCCCCAGAGCGAGGCTCATTTGAGTTACCTACCATCGTCGGAATCGACGATATATTTTCAATTATCTTTGTTTGTTTGTTTATTCGCATTTTATCGCCTTTTCCGAGAGTGTGGCTCAAATCGATGTTTTACAGGTGAACGAGCAGGGAACGCTCGCCGCAGTGAGTGTGGGCAGGGAACACATAGTGTTGATGAACCTTGTCACATACTCTCTCATGTATGAGATCTCAAAAAGTACGTACAGGGGAGACGACAGTGTCTTTACCTTTCAGAATAAAACATACATATGAATTTCGCGACATTTATCGTACAATCTATGATAAGGCTCGGGATTGTTCCTTTGTACATATAACATACTAGCATAACACGTATGATCAATCCAGTGCACTTTGCAAATGTTGTTGTCAATGTCGGTTTATTGTATTCGGTCCATCTGCTATAATGCTTTTTAAGAAGTAACCACATTGCCTGTTACAAATAAACGTATGGTGTATAACAATGACTATATTTCTTCTTGTTCTTAACCGTTTCAGAAATTAATTTTTATTTAAATAAATATTTATTACCTGTACACATGTTTACACCCTTGTTGCTCATCTATCTCGGCATCACTCTTTATAGTCAGAGCTTTGAGTGTCTTTATATCTTATACGAGGCTCGTTATGGGAAAACGGGGTTAAAAGCAGAGTCTTTCCGTCTCGAATTTATTTTCTCTTATACGGGACTTCCTTTTACCGAAACAGTCCATAAATGCGGGCGGTGTTGTTATTGATTAGCCTGTGCGCACACGCATTAAGCCCAGTTTTTCCCAGAATACGGATCATATAAGTTCCTCGCTGGTTTCAGGTGCGCGGTTCGTTGATTACCATATGTTGTTTACCCGGGACAGCACGCGCTTTTTCTTCGGAGCATACAAAGACTACGATTCCATGTACACAGGCGATGTAGATCATCTCATCTGCTGGGACTTAGAACAAAGTAGGCTGTTCGTCCCATTCTAAGACTAGATTAGTCTCTTTACCGACGAGGTTACGACCTTTTTATGACATGACTTTACCAATAAAACGACAATTATTTTACGATTTGTAGTATTTACCATTGAGATATACACACACAATTTGTCATAACGATACTGAAATGACATCGATCTTTGCTGGTAAATTCAGAGGAATCTATCTATTATTATATTGAAACATAATTACCTGTGTATTTACATTATTATGTAAAAAGACTCGCTTTCCACCAACATTATTCATCTCGTTTGATTAAATATGGTATTAAATCACAACGCATGTCATATCTTATATCTTAGACTGACATAAGCACATCTACAAATGCCGAAATTGACGTTTGTTCTTTAGTCTTACTTTTCATATAAGTATAATAAATGTCCTTATCGAATGAGACGCGTTCTGTCGATGCATGTGCGTAAAGTGTCGTCCCAAATGAGCCTGTGCAGTCCGCACAGGCTAATCAGGGACAACACTTTCCGTCTTAACTGGATTTTTGTTTAGTTGAGACTTCCTATAAACGGAAAATACCATAAGAGCGCAAATAGTCGTCCCAGATTAGCATGTGCGTACTGTGCCCGATTTTCCCACAACGAGGCTCTAATGTCTGTTGCAGAGCAAGAACTCTTTGAGCTGTGTGACAGAGAGACACAGGCAGAGTACGAGAAAGTTAAAAGTAACAAAAGTACGAAAATGATAGATGTTTATCGTCTTGATGACGACCGCATTATGACCAGGTGCGTCGACAACGTCGTCCGAGTGTATGACGTCAAAACAGGTTCGTACAGGAAAGACGACAGTATATATATATATATATATATATATAT
>VMBQ01003012.1:93881-146789 GCA_007657795.1 Dreissena rostriformis
GACGACAGTACGATAACGCGAGAGTACGATGGCGACAATGTGATGATACGATGGCGACAGTACGATATGACTATCGCATTGTTTTCAGCAACATTCGTAATTTGAGCCAAAATGGTACGAATTTAATGAAAATGAAACAGCGAATGTCATTAATTAACCTCGCGGTCGCTACAACCATATACAGGAAACTGCCGTGTATTTATACAAGATTTATATCTGCTGAAACAAAATGAACGAGAAATATTTTCTTTAAATCTTCATTGAGCAAAATCAAATATCAACAAGCTGTTCAGTGTACTCTTGCCACCTTAAGGTGGTCGTATCTATATAAATAGTAAATTCAGATGTGAAACAGTAAAAATTTAATGTAAAATAAAGGCGAAATTCGCATTGTCGTCATCGTACTGTCGAATTGTCGTCGTGCTGACGTACCGGAAGGCGATAGTCGACAACGCGACAGTACGATGGCGACAATGCGACAGTGCGACAATACAATGGCGACAGTGCGATAGTACGATGGCGACAATGCGATATTACGATGACGAAAGGGTGATAGTACGATGGCGACAATGCGATAATACGATGACGACAGTATGATGACTATCGGATTGTCGCCATCGTACTATCGCGTTGTCGACTATCACCTTCCGGTACGTCAGCACGACGACAATTCGACAGTACGATGACGACAATGCGTCAGTGTGACAATACGATGGTGACAGTGCGATAGTAGGATGGCGACAATGCGATAATACGATGACGACAGTACGATAACGCGATAGTACGATGGCGACAATGTGATGATACGATGGCGACAGTACGATATGACTATCGCATTGTTTTCAGCAACATTCGTAATTTGAGCCAAAATGGTACGAATTTAATGAAAATGAAACAGCGAATGTCATAAATTAACCTCGCGGTCGCTACTACCATATACAGGAAACTGCCGTGTATTTATACAAGATTTATATCTGCTGAAACAAAATGAACGAGAAATATTTTCTTTAAATCTTCATTGAGCAAAATCAAATATCAACAAGCTGTTCAGTGTACTCTTGCCACCTTAAGGTGGTCGTATCTATATAAATAGTAAATTCAGATGTGAAACAGTAAAAATTGAATGTAACATAAAGGCGAAATTGCACATTTGAATGACCTTACTGCCATTATTTCATTTCATTCTCACCGTTTACTACTTTTACCACTGATTGTCTCACTGCCAATGGAATGTCCCTGATATAATAAAGTTACAATATTGTTTTCACGCAACATTTTATGCGAAATGGAATTTTGGTTGAAATTTCCCGCTCAGAGGCAAAGTGAAAATTGCTATATGCAGAATAAATCCAAAACAACCTTCAAGTAACTCGCAGGCTGCTCAGGTTTAATGATGTTTGCTGCGCAACAAGATCTTAGGGTTGAAAATGAAGCCTTAAACTTTGATCTATTAAGAAACGTCTTTAAGTTATTTTGATTATCTTATGGACTACACACAGGTCAAAATGCGTATTTGAGAAGTAAAGGGTTAAGCAATGTCTGAACCTTATGATTTTAGGATATAAAAACATGGTGCATGGAACATGACAAATTATACGCAACTAAGAAATTCTTAAGCATATCACATGCAAATTCAGGGGCCGTCGAGAAGCGCCCAATAACAGGTTTGAATAATGCAAACGTGTCGGAATAGCGATGGCATATTAGCCGCGTCATGCAAAAATGGATCTTATGCCGTTCGTGGACAGGGTAGCTCTAGACCAGCCTGCGAAATCGCGCAGTCAGGAGATCGGATGTCCGCTATAAAGTCACGCAAGGTTTCTCGGTCTCATTAGCGGACAAGGTAGTTACAGGCCAGACTGCGCCATTTTAGCATGATGCATATTGATTAAAGCTACAAGCAGGAACATACACAAAATTAAAATAAAAAACAGAATGGTTATTGTGACTAAAATGATGATAATATTTAGGAAGCAATGATTTTTAAATAGCAACATTGTGCCGAAATGGGAAGTTGAAATACCCTGAAAGCATGTTTTGACTAACACTTGTCACAGCATTATGAGAGCATTTAATACAAAACAATAACACAGTATCAAGCGAAGAACCTTTTTACAAAAGAACACAAATTCCAATCGAAAACATGAGCTGTCTGAACAAAACGCCGCGCCAGGACACATAAACATTGATTTTGAGCAAAAACTATTTGTTTGTATTTTCCTACAGTGCCATTGATTGTTGACCTTTACCAGATATGCCTCATATGTTAACAAAAATGAAGTTTATATATGCTTGCGCTACAATAGCTCAATTTTATATCGAGATCTTAAACCAAACCCATTTTGAAATAGATTTAGTAACAGTGGCCTTGACCTTGATCACACCCATCCCGTATGCAATCCATAGACATTATGAATGTTTGTATCACATTTAATTATAAATGCTAAATTTGTTTTTAAATTATTAAGTACAAATAATTCTTCAATATTTTCAGTGACATTGACCTTGATTCCACACATGGAGTGTGCAATTCGATTCTTGATCAAGATATGAGGCATTTATGTCTGAAGTTGTAATACAATACTTCATTCGTGATAAACGTCCGAGCCTCTTTCTGGGAAAACTGGGCTTAATGCATGTACGTAAAGTGTCGTCCCCGATTAGCCTGTGCAGCTCACACAGGATAATCAGGGATGACATTTATCGCCTTATGTGGATTTTCGTTTAGAAGGGACTTCCTTTAAACAAAAAATTATATAAAAGCTAAAAGTGTCATTCTTGATGAGCCCCTACTCTTTTAATATGTGGCGCGTACATCATTGTCGGCAATACAAGCGCCCCTTGTTAGTGAAAACCCAATATCAATTGAATATTGTGCAATATAACCTTTATAAAGTTTATAAAGCCCTTTATTAGAGCATCGTTCTTGGAAAACTTGGCTTGATGCATGTGCGTAAAGGGTCGTCCCAGATTGCCAATGTAACGACACTAATATCCGCTTTAAATGAACTTTCGTTGAAAGGATGTCTCTTCTCACCGAAAAATGTGCGGAAATTGTCGTCCGTGATTAGCATAATTATGCGGAATGCACAGGTTAATCTGGGATGACTTTTTACGCACATGCATGTCACGGTGCCGAACTTAAGCGGGATTGGTGGAAAGATGTGTGGCGGTCCGGTTAGCTCAGTCGTGAGAGCACTCGTCCTGTAAGCGATGTGTCCCGGGTTCGAGTCCCGGACTGGCTGCCCACTTTTCACCACCCGGCGACATGTAGTAAGATCAGTTTTCTCAGAACGCGGCTCATTTGTACTTGCACCATAAGCAAATCTATCGTCAACTTGTCATACCAGTATGACTTTGTTTGTACATGTGTATACCAAGTTCTATGACTATATTTGATGAACTGTTTAAGTAATTAAAGTATTTTGTGTCATGGTTTTTTAGTAACAGTCACCTAACATAAGACCTCGGCAGAAATTAAGTGCAATGCTGCATACTCCTGGCATAACTTTAAATAAGAACACAAAATTTCGTGATAATACATTACGCACTATTCCAGTTTTTGAGGACAGACAAACTGACAAATTTATCTAAATATATAAACAATGTATTCTGCTTTGAATACATTGTTTTGCCTTTTCATAAATAGATGTGCACACCGGCATAAAATTACGAGTATTCCGTGGATTCTCTTAAAAATTGGAAATTTAGTCTACAAATGTTGTCCTTCTGAGTTAACAACGTACAATGTACACATTCCGAGCCTCGCTCTGGGAAAATAGGGCTTAATGCTTGTCCTTAAAATGTTTTACAGTCTGCACAGGCACAGGACGACACTTTCCGCTGTTATGGTATTTTTTCGTTTAAAGGAAGCGATAAATTTCTTTCATATACACATCATTGAATCTTCTTTTATGTCATTTTAATCTTGTTAAATGTGTATCTTATGGACAGTCATTTTTTATTATTCGCATGTTTGTCGCGTCTGGTTTTGTATCATATTTCATGTCAATATATTTTCACTTTTAAGTAATGTATTTTACGTGTGCTTCTAGTCAATAAAATACTGGGAAATTTTTGTCTTTGTGTTGTCCGAATAGCAAAGTTATATCATGATTATTATTAAAGATGCCGAATCTGTAAAATAAGAAAGCCTCGCTCTGTGAAAACCGGGCTTAATACATGTGCGTTCAGTGTCGTACCAGATCAGCCTCCGTTTATAGAAAGTCTCTTCAGGGACGACATTTACCGGGCTTAATACCTGTGCGTTTAGTGTCGTACCAGATTAGCATTCGTTTATAGAAAGCCTCTACAGTACCTGTGCGTTCAGTGTCGTACCAGATCAGCCTTCGTTTATAGAAATACTCTTTAGGAACAACATTTACCGGGCTAAATACCTGTGCGTTTAGTGTCGTACCAGATGAGCCTTCGTTTATATAAAGCCTCTACAGTACCTGTGCGTTCAGTGTCGTACCAGATCAGCCTTCGTTTATAGATAGTCTCTTCATGGACGACATTTAACGCACATGCATTTAACCCCGTTTTCCCAGTGTGAGGCTCATATCAAAAGGAATCTTTTTTCCATAGAGTAGTTAAAACTAGTAGAATCTCATACCTGTTCGAAACTAAGGATCTGACGATTATAGACTTTTTTAATACAAATTAGCAGCGCTTCGGAAAAACGGAGCTTAATGCGTGTGTGCAAAGTATCGTCCAAAATTAGCATGCCCAATCTGATCAGTGACGACACTTTCCACATACAACGAATTTGAGCTACACACATGTAAGGAGAGTCTTCCTTTAAACGAAAAATTCAATAAAAGTGGAACGTGTCGTTCCTGGTAAGCCTGTGCAAACTGCACAGGTTTATATGGGACGACACTTCACGCACATGCATTTAGCCCCATTATCCCAGATTGTGGCTCAATAATTAAGTATGCCTTTTCCAAGCTCGCCTTTATTTGTTGAATATGAAGCAAGAAAATGAAACACTCATAAATCTATTAAATACTCCTTTATTCATTATACTAATTCACGGGGAAATCGTTCGTGTTTTCAACACGCCAGTACATAGGAAATGTTTCCCGGATTCCGTCCTTTTAACAGTCATGTTCTTTACAAATGTTTCATCGGTGGACATGCTTTAAACCACATCTGAAAAAGTAACACAAACAACATTTTAATACATTTTTATAGTTATGACCGTTCTATTTTTTCATCAGCTGATTAAAAATGACGTCATTGTATTGCGCGAATTGTAACGACTCTGTTTTTAAGTTGTTAAATGACGGGATTGTTAGGAGAGAATGTTTACGTTTTTGCCGTTTTTACGAAGATGAAACCGAATGCGAAACGAGGTCCTTACGTCAGCAAAAACACGACGGTCGGCGATTATGGAAAGTAAGCGAATTTTCCCGACCGATCATACACCGATAAAATAAAGAAACAAATGTCGGCGTTAATGCAAGTATAAAGACATAACTTTCCCGACATATAAAACACCGATGAAATGTAGAACAAAATTTTCAAAAAATGCAATTCGATTATAAATACTATGAAATCATGTTTTAGTACATCATATAGTGTCCGTATACAGCAGTGAGAAATGCCCTCGCGACTCTTGGATACAAGTACATATTTCGTTTGTACCATCCGTTTCCGACAAGTACACATACAAATAATCTTTTGTTGACTCTATCTCCTATATGGAAGGACTTCGACTAATACAAAAGTTTGGTGTTAACGTTGAGCCCACCGGTGAAGTCCGTTATCCAGCCGTAATACGCCGGTACGGAAGCGGTGACGCTAGGGACCACATCGTGCAGGCAGTTGCCGAACCCGAAACTGATGATTCCCAGCACCTCCCAACTTCCGGTCCCCCGCCGACACACCAGCGGACCGCCAGAATCCCCCTGTTTCGATTAGACAATTTGGAATGTATTCATTGAAGTTACAAACATAGCAACAACAACAATACTTATTCCTCAATAAAATACTACAAGCACTATTATGTCGAAAGCCGGAACTTCATAGTAGAACCTCAGTTGGCATATGTGTTACAATAATTATCTCATTCTTTGCGTTGTTTTTATTTTATTTTTCACAATCGTATTTTGCACATATACCATGAACATTCGCGTCTTGATTTTGATAGTTATTCAATAGCTAATCTTCATTGGTCCGCGCGCATACAAATAGTATTTACTTATCACATACATGTACATGTACTTTATAAACATGAAATGTGATCCATTCAAATCCGATTCTTATCTAGAGTTTATCATACTTGTTACGAATACCACCACCCCACCCAAACAAGGATGTCGTTTTACTAAAGCACGTTGTTTTTATCATGTTAAAGACATTCGAAGAAATGTACAGTGTCACTTACACAGAAACGACTTGGCCCAGTTTCACTTACGAAGCAAAGACACGCCCCATTTCATCTTATGCGTCAAATAAAAACTGGCCCCAGTTTCACTTACGAAGCTTACACGGATTATCTTCGCCTTATACGTAAAACAAAACCCACATCATCTTCGCGTTGACTAAGTTGTTTATTAAGAACTCACAATTTTCACTAACGAAAACTTGCAAGGTCAAACACCCATTGCACACGTAAAAGCTTCGCCTTATGCATCAAAAAGAAACAAGCCCCAGTTTCACTTTAGCAAAGCTAAAAGGAAAAATCTTAACCTTAGGAGACAACTAACCACAGTTCTAAGACCTAGTTACGAAACACGTAGGCGCCCCCGGTCCCTCAGAAGCGATGCAGATGACGTCATTGGGGAAGTCGTAATAGCCGTTCTCTTGCAGCCACGTGGTACGGCACAGTTCGGGTGGCACGAGATGAACGCGCTTCCGCTGTAGTTGCCGCGCAGGTGAGATGGGCGAAAACGGATCTGTCAAAGATTTGTGTTATATATGGGAAAATAATACCGCAATAAAATAATATAAATAGACCGCGCTCTTTGAAAAGGGTGTATAGTGCATCTGCGTAAAGAGTCGTCACAGATTAGCCCGTGCAGCCCGCACACGCTATTCAGGGGCGACAATTTCCGCTTTTATGATATTTTTCGTTTCAAGAAAGTCTCTTCTTAACAAAAATCAGATTTAGGCGGAAAGTGTCGTCCCTGATTAGTCTGTGTGGACTGCACAGGCTAATCTTGGACGAATCTTTGCACACATGTATTAAACTCTTTTTGTCACAGAGCAAGGCCTGAATATGCTTTACAGAATGCGATGTTCTAAATTAAGCGCACCTCGCATGTCACAACAAAACATTTTCTCAACACCACTAAATGCAGATTGAAAGAGTCGCTTCTATTGAAGAATTGACCCTCGCTCGGGGGAAACGGGCGCTTAATGAAAGTGTGAACATTGATCATGACGATTACGATAATGAGTATGATGATCATGATGATGATAATGATATTGATAGATAATGGTGTTGATAAAAACAATGATGATTGTGATGATGTAGTTGTTGATTTAATGTTGTTAGTAATGGTATCGACAAAGATTATAACGCTACGCTATGCTTAAAACAATTCAACGACCTCACCATCAAATATGTCTTCGTAAGCGTCATACACGGTCGTCGCTGACGTCATAGGCGTCACGCCGCCAACCGGAAGTAGCGGCGACGGGAGACACACGGGGCGGGTGTAGTCGGAGAGGAGGGCCGGATGTTCCAGTCGCAGTATCGCGATATCTTTCGTATGGTAGGGTTCATCTATGTATCCAATCTCTGTGAACAATATGCAATATGAGAGTTTGTAGTAACAGATGTAATTACGTAGTAGAAGTATGAGTATGGGTAGTAGTTGTAGTAGTAGTAGTTGTAGTAGTAGTAGTAGTAGTAGTAGCAGCAGCAGCAGCAGTAGTAGTAGTAGTAGTAGTAGTAGTAGTAGTAGTAGTAGTAGTAGTAGTAGTAGTAGAAGTCGTAGTCGTAGTCGTAGTAGTAGTAGAAGTAGTAGTAGTAGTAGTAGTAGTTCTTGTTTTTGTTGTTGTTGCCGCACTTTTTTCTTTACCATAAATTTTTGTGACCCGGATCTTCTGAATCCAGTCACCGGAAGTGAACACGGAGTCAAAACCTAGGACAACCGAGTATTCTGTCTCCGTAGGCAACCTTTGAAACAGAAAAAAAATAATAATGAGCGACTCACATTGTAAAATATATAGTTAAAACTTTGGCTGTGATAGTAAATATACAATTTGTTGTTACTGACTCTAGAACTCAATGTTGGCAGGCGTTTTATTATCTGAAAGTTCATTACTTGAGCTGCGTTCTGAGAAAATTGAGCTTAATGCATGTTCGTTAGGTGTCATCCCGTATTACACAGGCTTATCAGGGACAACACATTCCATCTTCACTTTATTTGCAGTCAGAAAAGCCCTCCTTTAAACGAAACATTAAATACAAGCGCAAAATGTCGGCCCTGACTACACAGGGTAATCTGTGACCACACTTTACGCATACTTGTATGCAATAAGCCCCGATTTCCCAGAGCGCGGCTCAATTAGGGAATTCATCAACAAATACACTAATTTAAAGTATAAATTTTAATCGACGCTTTTGTTATCATATGTGATTCAATCCTCGTTCCCGAGAAAATGGGAGTTTGCTTGCTGTTCACCATACCGGACAGGTGGAGTTTCCTCCGGGAACTCAAGCCTCCATTCCCTCTCCCCACAATACCACTTTAAAATCTAAACTCGTTTAAAAACTGCTTTATAGCTCTGGAAATTGCACGTTAAATACAATTTAGTCCCATCTTTCGTGAGTAAAATAGTGCATTATGTAGGAATGCTGGGACTCACTCCTGGTCCTCACATAATTCAGTGTGAGGCGCGGAAGTGCCCCCATACGCTTTTAAACACACACACACGGTATACAGACTGTTTTTTCCCCAAATCTCATACGTGGACTTACTCATGCAGACAGTGCGCGGCGGTGAGAACCCATTCTGGGTGGATGAGGACAGCGGTACACAACAAGTAGCCCTGCCCGATAAGCACCGCCGTCCACGGCCAGTCCTCCACGCGCGCGTCCTGTCCGAATAGCACGTACGACGACACTAGAGTGTCCTGGGCGGCCCGGGTACCGCAAACTGCACGTGCATTTGTGGATCTCAGTTAAATATTATAGTCTCGCTCTGGGAAAATTGGGCTTAATGCCTATGCGTCAATTGTCGTCCCAGATTAGCCTGTGAAGACCGAACAGGCTAATCAGGGACGACACTTTCCGCTTTTATGATATTTTGCGTTTAAAGGAAGTCTCTTTTTGGCGGAATTCAAGTTTAGCCGGAAAGTGTCGTACCTGATTAGCCTGTGCGGACGGCATAGGCTAATCGGGGACCACAATTTACGCAAATACATTAAGCCTAGTGTTTCCAGAACGCGACTCAAATTTGAGTTCTTGTAAACAAATACATGTTAGCCAGATATTTACTTGCGTCTTGTCCGAACAGAACGTGCGTCTTCGCGTGATTTAAATAATTTGTTGAAAGGTTTAAGTTCAATTGTAACTTAGTTCGTTGTTAAAGTTCTTTGATACGGGTCTTTCTCCTTGATAAAATCACAATGTGCTTCTGTGATATAGTATGTGGTGTGTTTTGCGGTGTATTATTTGATGTATTGTGTGGTGTATAATGTGTTGTATTATGTGGTCTATTATGTGGTGTATTATGCAAAAGAGTTTTTAAATTTATGTTTAGCCTGGAAAGTTAGTAAAAAACGTAAACGTCGTGATGCTTTACATGCGATGTTAGCAACATACGTCACGTTGTGACGTCGTTACTTGTGATGTGGCCTTAAGATACTTTACTCGTGATGTGCCTATAAACGTCTTATGACGTAATCATTTTTAGTTGTGATGTACATGTAGCCCCGTCATTATTTTTCGATTGTTTAATTGTGATATGTAACTTTTATCTTTTGGTTTATTTTAGTTTCGTTGAGCCTTGTGACATGGTCAGGTGGTCATTTTGCAGTTGACAGAAAAGTTTGAATGTTGAACGACGTATTCCGTCTTTGTTAAATGGCATTTATTTAAATACTGTATGCATTGGTCTTGACCTTAGTAGTTGTTGCCAAATATGAACAAATTCTAGTGCATTAGAATAGTGTTTTTGTTGGGTAGGTTATTAAAAGTAGTATATATACATTAAATAACATATAAGTTATAATAATATTCAAGTTTAATTTTAAGAAATAGTTTCTAAAAGTTATAAGAAATAATCTTTGTGTAAGTAACATTTGAGCAAAAGCTCCTTTAGATACTGGCAGTTGCGTGAGTGTTGTCTAACAGTCATGTCATAATTACAATGTGTCTCAAATTGCTATTCAGCAAATATTTTAAATATGGAATGAAATGATGGTAATAATTTGTCTTACAATGGCTACATTGAAGTGGAATTTAATACAGGTGAAGATATACCAAAAGCTAATTCACATACACTTGGAGACTTTTCTTACGCAACACTTTTTAAACTTGAATATCTCTGTCATGAGTTAAGATTTTGATTTTAAACTTTGAATGTTATCATTTGACTACATTCTGAGCAAGCGCAAGATAAAATCATATACCCGTGACGATTGGACGCTTTAGCAGGTGGGGTATGTATAGTTTCATCTTTTTGCACGTGGAAATGGTGAAACGCAATATTATTCTAAATTTATTTTCATCATTTTAGGTGGTTTCTTACAGCAGGAAAACTTAAAATTAATGTTTAAAAGTGTATGGCTCATATTGATATTCAGAAGTACAACCGCGCATTTTGGCAAATTGCATGCTATCTACCCACGTGCTTAAGCATCCGGTCATCACGGATGAATGATGTTATCGTTAGCTTGCACCGAATGTAGTCAAGTGATCCCATCTACATTTTTAATGAAAATCTTCACTTATACGAGAGATATTCAAGTTTGAAAAGTGTTGCGCTAGAAAAGTTTCCAAGTGTACAAAAAGAACGACTGTTATTTTAGGCACAAATATTGTAAATGAATTGTTGAAGGAATGTTAGTCAAATTTTTGCGAACAATTTCTTCAGAAGGCGAAACTGTTTACGCCATGGTTTTTGTGTTTTAGAACAATTGTTTTACGTAAAAAAAAACTTACTAAAAATAAAAATGTGATTGATAAGTTCAGTAGCACAGAAGGTGTTTTAAAACCATAAATTCCATAAATGTCAATAGATTTATTGACAAAATCATCGATTATCCTGAAAGTAATGTTATCTATCAGGTAAACTTTTAGCATTTTGCCATCATATGCTAATGTGACCCCTACTGTGATACAGGAACAAGAATAAACAGGAAGTTGTAGTAAAATCACATTTGACTACAAATACTGTTGTGATAAATACAAAAGCATTTTTTTTTGTAAAATACAGCCTGTCACGGTGACAGCTGAAGTTTTAACATAATTCAAACTGAAGATAAAATGAACATGATGTGTCCTCAAGACACAGAAAGCTAATGAACTCAAATGACATTTAAGTAACCCAGTATCAATATTATTTTCCTTTTTTTGCTAAACTAAGATATTGGGATTTGAGTATCCACTGAATATTAAGAATGCGGATTAGCTCACGAACAATCTCATATCTCAGCTATAAGAATATGCACACATTCCTCCTTAAACTCAGGGTTGAGTCGGGCTCAAAACGCATAGAAGCTTTTATGAACACCAAATTGAGCACGATGGTCAAACTCATCTCACTAATGGAGAAAGAGCTGAGTCCGAATGTTGGCATAAGTATGATCTTGATACTAGACTATCGACATTTGAGCTTGCGACACATGAACTGAATATTACTCGATGTCTCCATACGTTCATCATTTGTGGCAATGAATATTTTTGAATTGCTTTATAAATGATGACAAAAACTGTCCTGTAAGTGCAATAACTCCCTGTCTCCCTCTTAGAGGTGGCATAAAACAACATGTTTGTATTGAACGCCTTTACCTGGCTGACGGCACTCTATCCGAACAGGGAAGCATTCTCTGAAAAGCAAAACAAGTACATCGAGAGTTATATAAATGGAGCTTCACTTTGATATAAATTATTGAATATATGCAGGGGTTGCAGTATATGAAACTGATAACGAACAATTTTGTTCTTCATAAAGGGGCATCACTCTTCAAAACAGCAGGTCAGAGTTACGGATCTTGGTCAGTGAACTTACATTTTGAATCCGATGAATTTTCATGGCATATCTGTTGTAGATATAGAAATACGTTTGTTTCTCTCACACAAGTTAAAAAATAAGTTAATTCTGATAGTGATATGGAGTTGTTGAACGCAAATTTAAATCTGCATTTTCTGAATGGCATCATTTAACTTTATTGCAGGTCAAAGTTATTGTTCTTTGTCTGTGAATAAATGTATGTGGTTTCTATGTTATACCTGTAGTAGATAAATAGGTTTGTTGTTATTGCGCGTTAATCTGAAGAACATAGGAGCATATTTATGTTGAATTGCATATCACTATTAATTATAGTTTCATATGTACTAATTGTGAGTAAAATTTACTTGGACACAAAATTAACAGTTGGCTTTATTTTTTCTTTACACTATTCGTAGATATACTGTTAAATACAATACAATATTTGTATAATTTCCCACTATTTATGAATAAATAAGTTGTATTTTTGACAACTCATTACTGATACCTGTCCTTTCTGTGACGCGGTTTAATATAAGTATAAATACATATATCTATCATAACGTTTACACGGCTCGGTCTACTGATCAACAAGTCATATTTTAGATTCGCTCTGATAAAACGGGTCTTAATGCATTTGCGTAAAGTGTTGTCTTAGATTAGCCTGTATTGTATTTTTCGTTTAAAGGTCGGCCACCAATCGCGTAACGTTGTCCGCGCACACGGGTCGTCGGATGTGGCTGTTTGCTAGAGCATCGTGGAAGAAGGCGGTCACGTGACCATCTTTCGACACTTGAACTGAACAAATATATCAGCAACCATTTTTTGTTCTAAAATGCGAAATCATCGCGAGAAATCGGCAAAGATGGTTACATACATACAACCGTTCAGGAAAACTAAGCAGAGACATGCGTGTTTAATATTTTACATGTATTAAGTGTTTTTATCTACGCACTGTGTATATTTCTAGAACATCTCGGCTAGTTTCAATAAAGTATCAAAATGGAACAAAACTTAAAAGTTATAAAAAAAGCTAATTGGTGGAAACTATGGACAAATCTAGGATACCTTTCCATCTGCAATAGATGATATTTTATGCATGCGACATGATTTGTATAATAAAGTTAACTGATAATCTAATCAGAACGTGTAATTGCAGTCGGAGGCGTAAGCTAGGTAACTATTGCGAAGATTTGTTTCTCACCACACTGGTATTCATCCGTGCCATCAAGACAATCCGGTCGTGAGTCACAACGGGCCGCCAGCGGGATGCATTTGTGGTTCTGGCACTCAAATCCGCCTATATCGGCACACTTGACTGGAAAACAAGTGTCCGCAACCTGTTGTTATCTATATAGCCAAATATGCAAAATGTCTTTTCCCAAATAGAATTTCTTAAAAAGATATTAAGCCAACACATTAAAGTTTCATTTATTCAACAACTTCTCTTTTAGAACGATTAAAGCTGACTCGTAATTCCTAAACCAATGCACAGCTTAATAAGTCAAAAGCCACACGATGCAAACTGTGAACGATGCATAAGGTGGCATCAGTATAAATACATAAAAAAGGTATCGACGTTCAAGGTATTTGTCTTGCCCTTCCATTATTTTCGATTGTACAAGGCTCAACTTAAAGATTGATAGACCTTCTTTCGAACATTGGGGTAAAAGAAAGACCATGCATATTCTTAGAACATTCAGTTTGCGTAAATACTGTCCATTAAAGGGTTTCGTCAGTAAAATTTCCACAAAAGCCCAGTTCCTCTTCCACAATAAACGCACCCCAAACGTTAATCTTTCAACGTAGTCCCGGTGAAATGCACCAACATGGTGCTGAGGCGATACGAGAAAATAACTACAACAGGTATGCGATTGTTTATGGCTCTTATACCAGAAAAGATGTAAGTCTTAAGAAATAGGCACTACGTTCTACCACGGACCACGGAGGGAGACAGAATGCTTTAGTGGAAAATAACAATTACGGTACGCTTGGTACGAACGTAGTGTACTTACCCGATTACACCAAAGGCATGGAACGCTTGTAGAGCAACTATACGATGTACAATTAACAAATCATTACTATTTGACTGACTTCAATGCGGTTTTTGTTTGATCGGTAAGACGTCCATGAGGAACTAATTCCACAACGTTTAATCGTTAAAAGCATGTGAAGAGTGGGGGGGATTTTAAAAAGCTGAAAAAACATCCTGTCCCGACCTTTCTCAGCATGTTGATACCTGTCTTCAAAGCATAGAGTTTATTTTAGCCTAGTTCGTAGAAAACTGGGCTTAAAGCATATGCGTAAAGTGTCGTCCCAGATGTGCAAAGGCTAAGCAGTACGACTATCTGCGCTTTATTTTGGAAAAATTTGTTTCAAGGAAATCTCTTCTAAATGAAAATCCAGTTTGGCGGAAAGTGTCGTCCCTTAAATGTGTATCTTTATTATAATGTTAATTATTCATCATTTTATTTTACATGTTATCTTTAGTACAAGGGAGTAGGTAATTAATTCTCTAAAGTAAACTATCAGATAAATACAGCAATTTATTTACTATGAAGCCATACAATACAATTAATTCTATAAAAATGCATTAGATAAAAAGAACGATTGTTAAATAAATAAATAAATAAGAGCATAATATTAACAAACAATTATTTCTCTTTCGGCCTTTTTCATACAAATTCAGCTGACTATCCTTCTAAGCAATACTGCAGATTATCATGGTTGTGTAATACAAGAAGAAAGACATGTGTAGTTGGTACTTAGGTATCAATCAGAAAACAATAGTCGAGAACAGCGGAAAATTCAAAATAATGAATATAATTATCTTCGTAATACCTACATCGTGCTTAGAGTATCTAGGCCATATCCACATTAAGAATGTCCGTGATTGTTCCGGACAACCGGAATATTCCGTGATCAAGGGTCAATGATTTTAACCCGAAGAAATATGCATATGCTCATTCATAAACGTATCAAAACCTAACACATTCAATCACGTGACATGCGACTTTGGAAGTAGGAAATCTAAGCTGTAGCTCCTTCCCATAGACTCTTGAATAGTATTTAAGAAGCACTCTCGGCGAACTTGCCTATGCGTGTTATGGTATAATTTCAGAATAAAATGGGCTGTTTTGCATCGACTTAATTATTTACATCTCTCCCACGCTAACAAGTGTTAGCACTTAATGCTCATTGAAAAATAATAAACTGACCGAAACCAATATTTAGGAAAAATTAAGGAACACATCATGAAAACGGACGATCCCAGGACAGAAAACTTCATTAATTATTAAGAACTGAATTAATTAATTAATCATACGGCAATTCGTAAAGATAATAGTAAATTATAATTTAATGTAATGGAAAATCTGACACCGCTGTGCAACATACAAGAATTGCGAATGATATTAGCCTGTGCGGACTGCACAGGTAATCTGGGACTACACTTTACGCACATACATTAAGCCCAGTTTTCCAGAACGAGGCTAATGTATTTTTGTTGGCCTTACCGCAGTCAGTACAAACATCGAGTGGTTTGTTGCATGTAGAATTCAGAGCGACCCCGTCACAATCTGTCAGAAAACATAATGATATATATTTTCTAACCATTAGAAAGGCATACATTGAAAACAGCTCTACAATCTCATTTAACTGCGGTACAGCAATCTCTTTGCACAAATATTTGAATGACGTCAACAATATTCTCTTATCATGAATCTTCGCAATGAAATATTCTGAAAATTAAATATTTTATTATTTTACATATTCGACGGAAATGCCTTTAAAATCCTTTCTTAGTAATTGATTTCAATTGAATAAGTATTAAACTAGTCAATTGGCTCCGCTTTCTCAAAAAGTGTTAACTGTACACAAAGGAAAATGTAGTTCCCGTTGTACTTAAATAAACCTTTAAAATAAAATGTTCTTAAGAAACCCAACTTATTCTCGTTTCTTAATAAATCACAGAAAAAGTCAAGTAATATCAAATCGTTATTAACATTTTAATGTTTAATAACGTAAACACGAACTCTAGCCACAGACAAACGGAATTGTATGATTGTATGACCCCCGTACAGCAGTTTGTTTCTTCGGCGTTCTCTGGACAGTCTGCCCGACCATCGCAAAACCTTGACCTTGGCACGCACGTGGACACTGTCCCTGAACACAACCGCTCTCCTTGGAAACACACTGAAACCGCATAGGAGAACAATGTGTGTGACGTCATTAAAATTAACAAGAATTGGATACTGGAAGCAGGAGAGAAACCGCATTCTAAACAAGAATGGGATACTGGAAGCAGAAGAGAAACCGCATTCTAAACAAGATTGTGATACTGGAGAGAAAATCGTGTCATATTCCTCTAGTGTATTTAAAGGCGAATGACAAATTGCATGCACAATACATGACATTACATACATTACAGAAGTAAACATATACATCTCACCAATACAGCTTGTATGCATTCGCGTTGTACAGGAAATGTCAAGTGTCAGCTTAATAAAGAGTGTAATGTAACCCCCTTTGTGTATACAGGTATCTTTATTTATCTGGATTGCGTAACATACGCAGACTTTGTTCGTGGATTACATTGGGTATTAAAGTTGTTCATGCCCACGGCAATTTTTCTTAAAATATCACTTTATAATTGGGCTTAATTTTTCGTTAGGATATTAAATTCTTTTATCGGACTTCAAATGAATTCAATAAAATGTATGCCCAACAAATACTTATAATTTTACAGTAAATGATTAAAGCTCGGGTTTTCGACATGGAACGGTCAGTCTAAGGTGTTCGCGGTTGAAATCGGTTGACGGGCATGCCGGTTCGTACACTTATTATATTTAATTGCATGTTATTCACATAATGGTTCAATATTCTCAGGAGCAACAGCATTGCAACGTTCGGGTCCGTATTTGATTCTCAAAATATTATTTTAAACAAACTGGAAAATATATATGAGCTAAAAACAAATAAATGAAATGTGGGCATGGTAAAAACTATCCAAAAAAACAATGAATTAACATTTCATTGTTTTGGGATTTGCGGAATCTTCAACAATGTGTGGATAAGCTCGATTTTGTGGAAGTGAATGCTTAAATCAAGCATAAGATTGTTTCGCTCAGCTAGTGAATGTATTAAACAAAGCACTAGATTGTTTTTTTTTCAGCTAGTGCATGCATTAAACTAAGCACTAGATTGGTTCGCTCTGCGTTAATGCATTTTACAAAGCACGATCTTAATTCGTTAAGCTGAGGAAGTGAATGCATAACACCAAGCACTAGATTGGTTCGCTCAGAGTGAATGCATTACACCAAGCACAAGATTGGTTCGCTCACCTGCGGAAGTGAATGCATTAAACCAAGCACTAGATTGGTTCGCTCAGCTGCAAAAGTGAATGCATTACACCAAGCACAAGATTGATTCGCTCACCTGCGGAAGTGAATGCATTAAACCAGGCACAAGATTGGTTCGCTCAGCTGCGGAAGTGAATGCATTACACCAATCACTAGATTGGTTCGATCAGAATGAATGCATTACACCAAGCACACGATTGGTTAGCTCAGTTGCGGAAGTGAATGCATTACACAAATCACTATATTGGTTCGCTCACCTGCGGAAGTGAATGCATTAAACCAAGAACAAGATTGGTGCGCTTACCTGCGGAAGTGAACGCATTACATCAAGCACTAGATTGGTTCGATCAGAGTAAATGCATTACACCTAGCACTAGATTGGTTCGCTCACAGTAAATGCATTACACTGAGCACAACATTGGTTCGCTCAGCTGCGGAAGTGAATGCATAACAACAAGCACAAGATTTGTTCGCTCAGCGATCGGCTGCGGCGTCGGAGTTTCCGCTGAATTGAGAAACATGGGAACTCAGCTCAAACTGGTGATGCCAGATTAAGAGTACAAATGTTAAATGTTATATTCAGTCATGGAATAATGCATGCGATTCAAGTGCCGTCCCATATTAGCCTGTGAAGTCCGGAAAGGCTTATCAGGGACGAACAGCGCACGCTAATATTGGACGACACTTTACGCACGTGCATTAATCCCAGACTTCCCATAACGTGGCTCATGTCTTTAAAAAAATTCTACCTGAATCCCAGTTTCCGGCGCACATATTGCGCCGCCTGTGCGATGAACAGCTGCGCCTGGTACGCCGAGGTGGGGAAGCAGACGGGTCGCCAAGACCCTTGCCGGAAGTAGCCGAGTCTGCCGTAAGAGCCGTCTCCACCCGCCAGCGTCAGTGCGCCGTCTGACCAGTCTGTGGGAAACGTTGTCAACAATAAAGAGCCTCGTTCTGGGAAAACTGGGCTTAAAGCATGTTTGTGTAGTGTCGTCCTAAATTAGTAATGTAAGGTCCGCACATGCAAATCAGGGACGTCACGTTTCGCAGTGGATTAAGCCCACTTCTTACAGAACAATGCTTACAATAATAATAGTATAAGTTTCATCAGTGGTTGATCTTTGTAATATTCAACTTGTACGTGATGTTTTCATGAATAGTGTAGATAATTATTGTGACGAAGAAACAGTTTTAAAGAGAAACAAGATATTAAGACTTATAAACCACTTTATTTTGAAAAACAAAACGCCAAACGACCTCGTTTTACGGTAAGCTATTGTCTGTCAGATAAAACCTAAAAAGTCAATTGCCGGACCCCGAATAGAATTACAAACACGGTCGCTGTGAATCCTTTAGTTATTCTGTTACCGTTCATGTGATATCTCCTTTTTGTATAAGCATGTTTCATAGTCTTAATATGCCTGGAAAAGCCATCATTTATAATATGCGAGTTGCATACAATATTCATACACAATATTTTCAAATAGGAGAAATAGCAACTGTCGAGAATTTATCCGCATGTGAGCATAATGGCTGATAAGCTTGCTTCGCATATATGCAAAAAAGGACCTTTTGCCTTTCGAAAGACAATGAATCTTTGTTAGTTTCTTGAGACACAAACATAAGAAAAGTCGTCTGCTGTAATGTACTGATGTTTTAATCAACAGCTTGCAGACGCTTATTGCATTATTATGATAGTGATGTGAGACTGATTTCAAGCGTTGAGCTGACACGGATATAGAAGATAATGCCTAGTTGTACCGCTGTCCTTCAAGCGTCTCGGGAAAGCCCTGTACGAGCCTCCAACGTACCACAATGCAGTTCGTCTTCCCCTTCCGGGCAGTCCGTCTGGCCGTCACAGCGAATACTTTCGGGAAGGCACACGGAGCCCGGGCACCGGAACATGGTACTGTCGCAGATTTGAAAAGGAGAAAAGTGCAAAACATCAAAACAGCCTCGCTCTAGGAAAACGGGGTTTTATGCATGTGCGTAAAATGCCGTCCTAGATTAGCCTGTGCAGTCCGCACAGGGAAATCTGCGACGGCATTTTCCGCTTTTATAGTAGTTTACGTTTAAATGAAGTCTCGGCTCATATATATATATATATATATATACAAACTATTAACAAGTTTTTATGTAAGTAATACCCTTGAATGAAAGGGACAAAAAAAAAAACAAGAAGAAAACTTAAGAAGGGAAATTTCATTTAATCGGATAGGCTGATTTAAACTTTACGGAAAGGCCTTCATATGAATTGAATTTCATTCCATAAAGAACTGGCCTGTTGGACTGCAGATAAGTGTCAATAACGGACCGAGCTGAACTATTATAGTGTTTTATATTTCACTGGTAAATTGAGCCGCGTTCTGGAAAAAAACAGGACTTAATTACGGAACCGACTGGCATAATGACGTTTCTCTCCTTATGACTCAGTTGTGCATTTGTACTAAACATATTACAACATATTATAACTGCGACGCATTGTCACAAATGCATATTTGATCGTAATTTACTCGTAAATTCAAGAATGTGAAATCATCTAAACTCGTCATCAGGATTTTCCTTGGTTTAATATTTTATATTTTTCGTGGTCACGTAATTTCGTGGATTTCTGATTTTGGAAAACAGAAAGGAATTTGCGTCGGTCATTTCCGATGTGTTTGTGTTAAATTCGTGGATCGGTCAACCCACGAAATCAACGAACAAAAAATAATGCCCCGCAAATAAATATGATTTTACAGGGTTAGGGTTTGTCGTATTATATTTGATATGAGAAGTGCTCTTTGTTATTGTACCTGGTTCAGTAATGTTGCACGGCCTATCACTTGATTTTCCCCTCTGCTATAGTAGAATAAAACTATGCTGACTTTTTGGAAATTATTTCCTTTTTCTGTTAACCATTACTTAGCATATGCATGTTTTGTCATGAAGTATTCAGATTCTTGCAAGGGAATTATACGAAAGCGTTGTTGTCATACCTCTGTAAATAGAAACATGTAAAGATAGATAAACGTTATGTTGTCAGGGAAGTGTTTAGGTTAAGTTAATTTGAAATGAGTTTTACAATGATCTTCTACATGTACTATTTCTTATTCTTCAAATGCCGTCACTTTTTTGTTTCGCAAGGCTTTTCAAAATTTTAAATTCTTACATTGTTTATAAACGTGAACAAACATTAAAATTCAGTATTTGAAAACAGTACTGCAGGTTGCTTTATCTAAAGACTAGCTTCATAAACTTGTTTTTGATTAATTCCTCTCAAAAAATGCATTTAATTGTTTTGCTCAATTACATATTTTTATGTAAAGAAATGAAATGTTTTACCAACGCATGCGAATAATAGGGTTCGCGCATGCGTTAAATTACTATTCGCACATGCGTCATATGACAATTCGCGCATGCGTACCGCAGTGCTCGGTTTCGTCGGAGCCATCTTGGCAATAGGTAAGTAGGTCGCATTTCTCCCGGTCAGCGTAACAGGACATCCGGTCAGAGCACAAGTTCGGACTGGACGCTGGGCATTCTGAAACAAAGGTTACAGGACATCCGGTCAGAGCACAAGTTCGGACTGGACGCTGGGCATACTGAAACAAAGGTAACAGGACATCCGGTCAGAGCACAAGTTCAGACTGGACGCTGGGCATTCTGAAACAAAGATAAAAGGACATCCGGTCAGAGCACAAGTTCAGACTGGACGCTGGGCATTATGAAACAAAGGGAACAGGACATCCGGTCAGAGCACAAGTTCAGACTGGACGCAGTCCGCACAGGCTTATCATGGACCATGGACGATTCTTTTCGCTCTGATCTCTATCTTAGTACTCAAGGTTTTTCCTTAATTATTGTGGAAAAGCGTTAAAAAATGATTTATTATTTAACCGATTTATAATGATTTTTATCCGCTAATGAACCAATTGTTTTTTTTTTTAAATATTTCTCTTAGTCAGTAGTGATATACATGTAACAACAATATTTTGAAAATCTTCATTTTACCAAACTGCGAGAAAGCTCCTTTAAAATGACGCGGTCGAGAGTCTGCCTTAGAACCGGATCGTTAAAATTCCGATCCCCCACTAAAGGGAATTTTTAGATGGTGTCTTGTTTCTTACCAACGGTAAGATTGGAGCACGCAGTCCCTCAGTGAAGCGTGTTTCTGCGTAATGCAAACACCGCCAACTCCGGTACCCGGCCGTTGAACCTGGGGTCCAGTCGCACCATGGTTACCGCCACTCGCAACCGGACGTTTCCGGCGAAAACCTGAACCTAATAATAATCACAATTAATATAAGGATGTGTTGTTTATGAAACGAGATTCTGCGGATTGCAAACATCGATCTTTGACGTCTATGGTTGACCTTGAACTTTACGCTAGACATCCCGTCGCCATTTGGTGATCGTTTGTGGTGAGTTATTTAAAAATTGCATGATGAATAATGAAGTTAGAGTCCGTACAAGCAAGGACGCACGCACCCACAGACACCAAATTGTCATGGTGAAAGCTGATCGTAAGATGGCTCAACAACAACCACAAGTAAACAAAATGCTACAAACTAAAAAAATGAAATAAGGAAAATATATACCGCTAGATGTGACATTTCGTGTTTAACGCCAAACACCCAAGATGACGTTTGACCGTCCTTGTACGTCAGAGTGACGTTTATGTCAGCGGCGTCACCAAAGTGTGTCATTTCCAAACAAGAAAAGACTTCATCGAGGTGATACTCGAAAGACTCTATGACTCTAGGTACCAGTGAAAACTCCGTGAATTCCGTGTACAGCAGAGCTACGCAAGAAAGACAAGCTGTGTGTTAATTATTTACACTTATATATCTGCGCGATTCAAAATACGGACGTTAATTTCCATGCCACACATAGGTTCCATTTAGTTTTGTTTGTGAGTTTTTTTCGTGAAAACGATTCACGCCTGAGAAAGGTTGTAAAATTAACAGGATGTTGCACTGAAAATGAGCAATTGAAGTGTTTGTGTATGATGTCTGTATAACACAGTATACATATATTTATTCGTTTATATTTATATACCTAGCAAACGCCACAAAGTATATGCAATGCCTTACTCAGCGTTATGGTAATTAACAAATGTTCAGTATATTAACAAAATGTCACAAACAACGTATGTCCCTCCACGGGTGTATTGTTTTCGAAATGGTACAGTAAGAACTATGGAGAATAAGTTTGTTACCTAATCCTTGTTCCTTATTTCTTATTTGAATTAAGAATAATGAGCTTAGAACGAAGAACTTATTAAATCTCATGTGACAATTTGCGATTGCATTTTTTTTTTTAGAAAACTGGAGCTTTGTCGTCGAAAACCAGAAGTCCTTTAAAGGTTAATGTTGTCCCCTTATTGCCTTCTATGCACTCTACGAATGTCATTATTAGCTCAAGCATTTTTTTAGTTGTACAGGATACACATTTTAGTTGTGACTTATTGCTGTATACATAGTAAGCACAATTTTTGTATGACGAAAAAACCGTAATGACGTGCATATTCCTCATATGGCAACCATGCTTTAATACTTGGTTAGTAATCGCAGGATTCAAACTTCAGTTTTCACTTATTCTTGAAACCACAGAATCCACAATTTGAATGGCAAAGAAACACACGCATTTAATAACCTGCTTATTCCAAATATGACCATCCATCCTAATACCGAGTTTCATCAAACTAGCTTAATGACTTTTTGAGTTATCGCAGAATCCAGAGTGTGACGTTTGCACGCACAGACGGAATGCCCCCTTCTATTCCTATAACAATACGCCTTTATTGGATGGATGGACAATGTGAAAGAGTGGACGTCCCTCTCCATGGATGCGTTACTCCCAGCAGCCAACGACAGACCTGACTGGAGGAAGATGTATGTGTCGTCGTCTCTCATTACCCCCACCAACGCGCCACACTGGTCAATGGAATATTGATGATTTTATTTTGGATTGGTCTTGTGCTGCGTGTTGCGGGGGGGGGGAGTACCCGGAGGGTACTCAATCTGTCCGATATAGTGACCATAAACAGGTTCACATCCGCGGGGTACGGTGATTGAACACGGGTCGCATAGGTGAGAAGCGCGTGTACTAACCACTACCCTAACCGGGCAGTATTATATGTAAGGTAAAGTTCACTCAATGTATACACTGACACAACATGCATTTAAGCCGCGCTCTAGGAAAATTGTGTTTTATGCATGGGCGTAAAGTGTCGTCATACTGTATATACATCGTACAGTACGCAGATATAATATCTAACCATCATTTAATAAGAGAACTAACAATTTAAACAACGACTTTCTACGTATAGACTACATTTAAGCATTAACTCCCCCTCACAAACAATTGTTTAGAATCCTATTTCCACAACCATCACTGAATGTTGCTGAAAGCAGCATATTTAGCATATTAAGCCTAAGTTGCAGCCTTTTTATGCACCTTAAATGAAGCCTTTCGTACAAACAAAAGTGATTCCCGGAAGCGACCTGGTGCACGCAGACCTCCCGTAGGCTGCCTGTCTGGCTGACTCAGTTTCTTCCCTGGGTTTTAAGCTCTGGAAAACGGGGCTTTATTCATGTGCGTAAATTGTCGTCCCAGATTAGCCGGTGCAGGCAGCATAGGCGAATCAGGGACAGCACTTTCCGCCAACACGGAATTTTTTCGCTGTGAAGAGACTTAACGAAAAATACCATACAAGCGGAAAGTGTCGTCCCTGATTAACCTGTGCACATACTCACTTACTGAGTTGCGTTATGAGAAAACCGGGCTTAATGCATATGCAGACTGCACAGGCTAATCTGGGTGACACTAAGAAACTAAATGACATGCGTCATGCAAAAGTGGGTCTTATGCCATATGATGCCATATGCCACCAGTGTAGATTCAGCCTAGCCTTATATTATTAAAACCATTATTTTACAAGAGAACTAACAATTTAAATAGTTGTCATCGAACCCGGGCGCTCTTGAAGCAGCAGCTGGTGCGCTAGCACTGCGCCACGCTAGCTTCAACAATACTATGTGAATTATGTTAGTACTATTTTCGAAGTTAGTTATTGACGAAGAATAAAGGAACTCAATTAGTGTCTTTGCACCATATAGCATAAAACATAGGCTTTGCATATCGAAACCAGTCCTGATACAAACTCAAGTGCAAAATGGCCAGGATTGATACTTTTTTTTCACACCAAAATTGCATTCGGCCTCAACTTCACCTTCATAGTACACAGCCCTCAAATGGAGGAAATATGTTAGTGTTTTTTCACCATTATGGTACGCGCATGCGCAATGGAAAGCCCCATGCCGGAGTTCCCGATATGTCTCCCATTCATGGGAATCCCCGGAGTTGCGTCACGGTTGCGACTCTACTTCTCACTTCGCCCTTCACCACTGCCGGGTTCCAAACAAAACACAGTCACGCTCGGTCACATGTTTGTTTCAGCATTGAAACGTTCATCATTTGTGGAAAAACAAATGATGTTTGAGGCAATAAAAGAGCTCATATGGATTATCGTCATACAAACTGTGTCGGTAAGTTTCTTTCTTCCATTTTCTTATATTGCTGGTGTTCTCTTTTATACCTAAAGGTGACACATTATTGCCAATTCACTGAAACGGCAGAACTGATGCAATGTCATACAAAACATTGCATAGCTTTAATTTATTTAACTCGAAAATGACTCAATGCAATCAGAAATTCCTACTGATATTTGTAATCACCTCTAAATTGAAAACAGTTAACATTAGAGACGTTTCTGAATGAAAAGCAAACAACTGATGACAATCGTTCTCAGACAGCTCAGAAAAATGACTCAGTCCTGAATATTGTTTTATCTCTGTTAAGTCTTATATATTATATATTTATATATGTAACGTCTTCAGGAGAAAAGCGTACAAATGAGGTCTACATTAATTTTTAACTACACGTGCTTGAAGCGAGACGTTTTTAAAATGGAAATAAAATTAAAATAACATAATAACAAACCTATTTTAAGCTTGATATATAGGCATATATTTGGAGAAGAAAATGCCCCCGAATTCTGATCGACAGACGATTGACAGACAGACAGACAGACAGACAGACAGACAGACAGACAGACAGACAGACAGACAGACAGACAGACAGACAGACAGACAGACAGACAGACAGACAGACAGACAGACAGACAGACAGACAGACAGACAGACAGACAGACAGACAGACAGACAGACAGACAGACAGACAGACAGACAGACAGACAGACAGACAGACAGACAGACAGACAGACAGACAGACAGACAGACAGACAGACAGACAGACAGACAGACAGACAGACAGACAGACAGACAGACAGACAGACAGACAGACAGACAGACAGACAGACAGACAGACAGACAGACAGACAGACAGACAGACAGACAGACAGACAGACAGACAGACAGACAGACAGACAGACAGACAGACAGACAGACAGACAGACAGACAGACAGACAGACAGACAGACAGACAGACAGACAGACAGACAGACAGACAGACAGACAGACAGACAGACAGACAGACAGACAGACAGACAGACAGACAGACAGACAGACAGACAGACAGACAGACAGACAGACAGACAGACAGACAGACAGACAGACAGACAGACAGACAGACAGACAGACAGACAGACAGACAGACAGACAGACAGACAGACAGACAGACAGACAGACAGACAGACAGACAGACAGACAGACAGACAGACAGACAGACAGACAGACAGACAGACAGACAGACAGACAGACAGACAGACAGACAGACAGACAGACAGACAGACAGACAGACAGACAGACAGACAGACAGACAGACAGACAGACAGACAGACAGACAGACAGACAGACAGACAGACAGACAGACAGACAGACAGACAGACAGACAGACAGACAGACAGACAGACAGACAGACAGACAGACAGACAGACAGACAGACAGACAGACAGACAGACAGACAGACAGACAGACAGACAGACAGACAGACAGACAGACAGACAGACAGACAGACAGACAGACAGACAGACAGACAGACAGACAGACAGACAGACAGACAGACAGACAGACAGACAGACAGACAGACAGACAGACAGACAGACAGACAGACAGACAGACAGACAGACAGACAGACAGACAGACAGACAGACAGACAGACAGACAGACAGACAGACAGACAGACAGACAGACAGACAGACAGACAGACAGACAGACAGACAGACAGACAGACAGACAGACAGACAGACAGACAGACAGACAGACAGACAGACAGACAGACAGACAGACAGACAGACAGACAGACAGACAGACAGACAGACAGACAGACAGACAGACAGACAGACAGACAGACAGACAGACAGACAGACAGACAGACAGACAGACAGACAGACAGACAGACAGACAGACAGACAGACAGACAGACAGACAGACAGACAGACAGACAGACAGACAGACAGACAGACAGACAGACAGACAGACAGACAGACAGACAGACAGACAGACAGACAGACAGACAGACAGACAGACAGACAGACAGACAGACAGACAGACAGACAGACAGACAGACAGACAGACAGACAGACAGACAGACAGACAGACAGACAGACAGACAGACAGACAGACAGACAGACAGACAGACAGACAGACAGACAGACAGACAGACAGACAGACAGACAGACAGACAGACAGACAGACAGACAGACAGACAGACAGACAGACAGACAGACAGACAGACAGACAGACAGACAGACAGACAGACAGACAGACAGACAGACAGACAGACAGACAGACAGACAGACAGACAGACAGACAGACAGACAGACAGACAGACAGACAGACAGACAGACAGACAGACAGACAGACAGACAGACAGACAGACAGACAGACAGACAGACAGACAGACAGACAGACAGACAGACAGACAGACAGACAGACAGACAGACAGACAGACAGACAGACAGACAGACAGACAGACAGACAGACAGACAGACAGACAGACAGACAGACAGACAGACAGACAGACAGACAGACAGACAGACAGACAGACAGACAGACAGACAGACAGACAGACAGACAGACAGACAGACAGACAGACAGACAGACAGACAGACAGACAGACAGACAGACAGACAGACAGACAGACAGACAGACAGACAGACAGACAGACAGACAGACAGACAGACAGACAGACAGACAGACAGACAGACAGACAGACAGACAGACAGACAGACAGACAGACAGACAGACAGACAGACAGACAGACAGACAGACAGACAGACAGACAGACAGACAGACAGACAGACAGACAGACAGACAGACAGACAGACAGACAGACAGACAGACAGACAGACAGACAGACAGACAGACAGACAGACAGACAGACAGACAGACAGACAGACAGACAGACAGACAGACAGACAGACAGACAGACAGACAGACAGACAGACAGACAGACAGACAGACAGACAGACAGACAGACAGACAGACAGACAGACAGACAGACAGACAGACAGACAGACAGACAGACAGACAGACAGACAGACAGACAGACAGACAGACAGACAGACAGACAGACAGACAGACAGACAGACAGACAGACAGACAGACAGACAGACAGACAGACAGACAGACAGACAGACAGACAGACAGACAGACAGACAGACAGACAGACAGACAGACAGACAGACAGACAGACAGACAGACAGACAGACAGACAGACAGACAGACAGACAGACAGACAGACAGACAGACAGACAGACAGACAGACAGACAGACAGACAGACAGACAGACAGACAGACAGACAGACAGACAGACAGACAGACAGACAGACAGACAGACAGACAGACAGACAGACAGACAGACAGACAGACAGACAGACAGACAGACAGACAGACAGACAGACAGACAGACAGACAGACAGACAGACAGACAGACAGACAGACAGACAGACAGACAGACAGACAGACAGACAGACAGACAGACAGACAGACAGACAGACAGACAGACAGACAGACAGACAGACAGACAGACAGACAGACAGACAGACAGACAGACAGACAGACAGACAGACAGACAGACAGACAGACAGACAGACAGACAGACAGACAGACAGACAGACAGACAGACAGACAGACAGACAGACAGACAGACAGACAGACAGACAGACAGACAGACAGACAGACAGACAGACAGACAGACAGACAGACAGACAGACAGACAGACAGACAGACAGACAGACAGACAGACAGACAGACAGACAGACAGACAGACAGACAGACAGACAGACAGACAGACAGACAGACAGACAGACAGACAGACAGACAGACAGACAGACAGACAGACAGACAGACAGACAGACAGACAGACAGACAGACAGACAGACAGACAGACAGACAGACAGACAGACAGACAGACAGACAGACAGACAGACAGACAGACAGACAGACAGACAGACAGACAGACAGACAGACAGACAGACAGACAGACAGACAGACAGACAGACAGACAGACAGACAGACAGACAGACAGACAGACAGACAGACAGACAGACAGACAGACAGACAGACAGACAGACAGACAGACAGACAGACAGACAGACAGACAGACAGACAGACAGACAGACAGACAGACAGACAGACAGACAGACAGACAGACAGACAGACAGACAGACAGACAGACAGACAGACAGACAGACAGACAGACAGACAGACAGACAGACAGACAGACAGACAGACAGACAGACAGACAGACAGACAGACAGACAGACAGACAGACAGACAGACAGACAGACAGACAGACAGACAGACAGACAGACAGACAGACAGACAGACAGACAGACAGACAGACAGACAGACAGACAGACAGACAGACAGACAGACAGACAGACAGACAGACAGACAGACAGACAGACAGACAGACAGACAGACAGACAGACAGACAGACAGACAGACAGACAGACAGACAGACAGACAGACAGACAGACAGACAGACAGACAGACAGACAGACAGACAGACAGACAGACAGACAGACAGACAGACAGACAGACAGACAGACAGACAGACAGACAGACAGACAGACAGACAGACAGACAGACAGACAGACAGACAGACAGACAGACAGACAGACAGACAGACAGACAGACAGACAGACAGACAGACAGACAGACAGACAGACAGACAGACAGACAGACAGACAGACAGACAGACAGACAGACAGACAGACAGACAGACAGACAGACAGACAGACAGACAGACAGACAGACAGACAGACAGACAGACAGACAGACAGACAGACAGACAGACAGACAGACAGACAGACAGACAGACAGACAGACAGACAGACAGACAGACAGACAGACAGACAGACAGACAGACAGACAGACAGACAGACAGACAGACAGACAGACAGACAGACAGACAGACAGACAGACAGACAGACAGACAGACAGACAGACAGACAGACAGACAGACAGACAGACAGACAGACAGACAGACAGACAGACAGACAGACAGACAGACAGACAGACAGACAGACAGACAGACAGACAGACAGACAGACAGACAGACAGACAGACAGACAGACAGACAGACAGACAGACAGACAGACAGACAGACAGACAGACAGACAGACAGACAGACAGACAGACAGACAGACAGACAGACAGACAGACAGACAGACAGACAGACAGACAGACAGACAGACAGACAGACAGACAGACAGACAGACAGACAGACAGACAGACAGACAGACAGACAGACAGACAGACAGACAGACAGACAGACAGACAGACAGACAGACAGACAGACAGACAGACAGACAGACAGACAGACAGACAGACAGACAGACAGACAGACAGACAGACAGACAGACAGACAGACAGACAGACAGACAGACAGACAGACAGACAGACAGACAGACAGACAGACAGACAGACAGACAGACAGACAGACAGACAGACAGACAGACAGACAGACAGACAGACAGACAGACAGACAGACAGACAGACAGACAGACAGACAGACAGACAGACAGACAGACAGACAGACAGACAGACAGACAGACAGACAGACAGACAGACAGACAGACAGACAGACAGACAGACAGACAGACAGACAGACAGACAGACAGACAGACAGACAGACAGACAGACAGACAGACAGACAGACAGACAGACAGACAGACAGACAGACAGACAGACAGACAGACAGACAGACAGACAGACAGACAGACAGACAGACAGACAGACAGACAGACAGACAGACAGACAGACAGACAGACAGACAGACAGACAGACAGACAGACAGACAGACAGACAGACAGACAGACAGACAGACAGACAGACAGACAGACAGACAGACAGACAGACAGACAGACAGACAGACAGACAGACAGACAGACAGACAGACAGACAGACAGACAGACAGACAGACAGACAGACAGACAGACAGACAGACAGACAGACAGACAGACAGACAGACAGACAGACAGACAGACAGACAGACAGACAGACAGACAGACAGACAGACAGACAGACAGACAGACAGACAGACAGACAGACAGACAGACAGACAGACAGACAGACAGACAGACAGACAGACAGACAGACAGACAGACAGACAGACAGACAGACAGACAGACAGACAGACAGACAGACAGACAGACAGACAGACAGACAGACAGACAGACAGACAGACAGACAGACAGACAGACAGACAGACAGACAGACAGACAGACAGACAGACAGACAGACAGACAGACAGACAGACAGACAGACAGACAGACAGACAGACAGACAGACAGACAGACAGACAGACAGACAGACAGACAGACAGACAGACAGACAGACAGACAGACAGACAGACAGACAGACAGACAGACAGACAGACAGACAGACAGACAGACAGACAGACAGACAGACAGACAGACAGACAGACAGACAGACAGACAGACAGACAGACAGACAGACAGACAGACAGACAGACAGACAGACAGACAGACAGACAGACAGACAGACAGACAGACAGACAGACAGACAGACAGACAGACAGACAGACAGACAGACAGACAGACAGACAGACAGACAGACAGACAGACAGACAGACAGACAGACAGACAGACAGACAGACAGACAGACAGACAGACAGACAGACAGACAGACAGACAGACAGACAGACAGACAGACAGACAGACAGACAGACAGACAGACAGACAGACAGACAGACAGACAGACAGACAGACAGACAGACAGACAGACAGACAGACAGACAGACAGACAGACAGACAGACAGACAGACAGACAGACAGACAGACAGACAGACAGACAGACAGACAGACAGACAGACAGACAGACAGACAGACAGACAGACAGACAGACAGACAGACAGACAGACAGACAGACAGACAGACAGACAGACAGACAGACAGACAGACAGACAGACAGACAGACAGACAGACAGACAGACAGACAGACAGACAGACAGACAGACAGACAGACAGACAGACAGACAGACAGACAGACAGACAGACAGACAGACAGACAGACAGACAGACAGACAGACAGACAGACAGACAGACAGACAGACAGACAGACAGACAGACAGACAGACAGACAGACAGACAGACAGACAGACAGACAGACAGACAGACAGACAGACAGACAGACAGACAGACAGACAGACAGACAGACAGACAGACAGACAGACAGACAGACAGACAGACAGACAGACAGACAGACAGACAGACAGACAGACAGACAGACAGACAGACAGACAGACAGACAGACAGACAGACAGACAGACAGACAGACAGACAGACAGACAGACAGACAGACAGACAGACAGACAGACAGACAGACAGACAGACAGACAGACAGACAGACAGACAGACAGACAGACAGACAGACAGACAGACAGACAGACAGACAGACAGACAGACAGACAGACAGACAGACAGACAGACAGACAGACAGACAGACAGACAGACAGACAGACAGACAGACAGACAGACAGACAGACAGACAGACAGACAGACAGACAGACAGACAGACAGACAGACAGACAGACAGACAGACAGACAGACAGACAGACAGACAGACAGACAGACAGACAGACAGACAGACAGACAGACAGACAGACAGACAGACAGACAGACAGACAGACAGACAGACAGACAGACAGACAGACAGACAGACAGACAGACAGACAGACAGACAGACAGACAGACAGACAGACAGACAGACAGACAGACAGACAGACAGACAGACAGACAGACAGACAGACAGACAGACAGACAGACAGACAGACAGACAGACAGACAGACAGACAGACAGACAGACAGACAGACAGACAGACAGACAGACAGACAGACAGACAGACAGACAGACAGACAGACAGACAGACAGACAGACAGACAGACAGACAGACAGACAGACAGACAGACAGACAGACAGACAGACAGACAGACAGACAGACAGACAGACAGACAGACAGACAGACAGACAGACAGACAGACAGACAGACAGACAGACAGACAGACAGACAGACAGACAGACAGACAGACAGACAGACAGACAGACAGACAGACAGACAGACAGACAGACAGACAGACAGACAGACAGACAGACAGACAGACAGACAGACAGACAGACAGACAGACAGACAGACAGACAGACAGACAGACAGACAGACAGACAGACAGACAGACAGACAGACAGACAGACAGACAGACAGACAGACAGACAGACAGACAGACAGACAGACAGACAGACAGACAGACAGACAGACAGACAGACAGACAGACAGACAGACAGACAGACAGACAGACAGACAGACAGACAGACAGACAGACAGACAGACAGACAGACAGACAGACAGACAGACAGACAGACAGACAGACAGACAGACAGACAGACAGACAGACAGACAGACAGACAGACAGACAGACAGACAGACAGACAGACAGACAGACAGACAGACAGACAGACAGACAGACAGACAGACAGACAGACAGACAGACAGACAGACAGACAGACAGACAGACAGACAGACAGACAGACAGACAGACAGACAGACAGACAGACAGACAGACAGACAGACAGACAGACAGACAGACAGACAGACAGACAGACAGACAGACAGACAGACAGACAGACAGACAGACAGACAGACAGACAGACAGACAGACAGACAGACAGACAGACAGACAGACAGACAGACAGACAGACAGACAGACAGACAGACAGACAGACAGACAGACAGACAGACAGACAGACAGACAGACAGACAGACAGACAGACAGACAGACAGACAGACAGACAGACAGACAGACAGACAGACAGACAGACAGACAGACAGACAGACAGACAGACAGACAGACAGACAGACAGACAGACAGACAGACAGACAGACAGACAGACAGACAGACAGACAGACAGACAGACAGACAGACAGACAGACAGACAGACAGACAGACAGACAGACAGACAGACAGACAGACAGACAGACAGACAGACAGACAGACAGACAGACAGACAGACAGACAGACAGACAGACAGACAGACAGACAGACAGACAGACAGACAGACAGACAGACAGACAGACAGACAGACAGACAGACAGACAGACAGACAGACAGACAGACAGACAGACAGACAGACAGACAGACAGACAGACAGACAGACAGACAGACAGACAGACAGACAGACAGACAGACAGACAGACAGACAGACAGACAGACAGACAGACAGACAGACAGACAGACAGACAGACAGACAGACAGACAGACAGACAGACAGACAGACAGACAGACAGACAGACAGACAGACAGACAGACAGACAGACAGACAGACAGACAGACAGACAGACAGACAGACAGACAGACAGACAGACAGACAGACAGACAGACAGACAGACAGACAGACAGACAGACAGACAGACAGACAGACAGACAGACAGACAGACAGACAGACAGACAGACAGACAGACAGACAGACAGACAGACAGACAGACAGACAGACAGACAGACAGACAGACAGACAGACAGACAGACAGACAGACAGACAGACAGACAGACAGACAGACAGACAGACAGACAGACAGACAGACAGACAGACAGACAGACAGACAGACAGACAGACAGACAGACAGACAGACAGACAGACAGACAGACAGACAGACAGACAGACAGACAGACAGACAGACAGACAGACAGACAGACAGACAGACAGACAGACAGACAGACAGACAGACAGACAGACAGACAGACAGACAGACAGACAGACAGACAGACAGACAGACAGACAGACAGACAGACAGACAGACAGACAGACAGACAGACAGACAGACAGACAGACAGACAGACAGACAGACAGACAGACAGACAGACAGACAGACAGACAGACAGACAGACAGACAGACAGACAGACAGACAGACAGACAGACAGACAGACAGACAGACAGACAGACAGACAGACAGACAGACAGACAGACAGACAGACAGACAGACAGACAGACAGACAGACAGACAGACAGACAGACAGACAGACAGACAGACAGACAGACAGACAGACAGACAGACAGACAGACAGACAGACAGACAGACAGACAGACAGACAGACAGACAGACAGACAGACAGACAGACAGACAGACAGACAGACAGACAGACAGACAGACAGACAGACAGACAGACAGACAGACAGACAGACAGACAGACAGACAGACAGACAGACAGACAGACAGACAGACAGANTATATATATACAAATAGTACGCATCAAATAATATTTGTACAACGTTGGTATTGCAATTGGGTATTTTTACGATTGTGTTGGTGTTGTGTCCCCTTTCCGATTAAAGCTCATACCGATATTACAATGCGCTATGTTTATGTCCATGGTTTACTACGCGTGTTTCCGTTACACAATCAATTTTAAGTGAAATAGCGTTCTGGAAATGATCGGGTTTACAATCGTCGTGGCAGTTACAGCTAAATGCACTTTATTAAAGTCAACGTTATACTTTTTTTTGTTTTAAAATATACAAAACTAATAAAAGTTACCATATTGTATGAGGCCTATATAAGCAAACTACTTTTATTACACATTTTGTTGATGGAATTACCAGTTAACACAAGTTTCCTATATATTACCCAAATCCTATATTCCTAATTAATTCAATTTAAGTTTGAGGTTTCATTTTACACTTGAAAAAAAAAATACAACATTGTCAAATCATTCATACACCTTCAACACTGTAAAGCAAATGCCTTACTGTTATTCAGGACCGTTTGTTATTACCTTAGACTCCGTTTTTTTAATTACAAACTCATTACGTATCTCAGGTTTAAAAACAAAAGTTGAGCGTGATGAGTCTCTTTTTTGGGAATTTCCATTTATCATGTTATTCAATATTGCGCGCTACAGTGGTAAAATCGATGATGAAGTATTAAAAGCCAGTGGGTTTAACTACAGGAGTGTTTAGTTTATAACTTAGAAAACACCGGTAAGTCGAATCCTCATTTATTGGACTATACGATGTTTTAAATCGTTATTAGTGTAGTCCGAGATTAGTGAACTTGATTATGTTTAGCATTTGGCAATAATTCGGAAAGTTGTTTGAACGCATTGAAATGTTTAAAATTTAAATTGTTTAAATTGTGATTTAAAACTTCATTAGTTTCTAACGTTTAACGTTTTAAATAATGAATGAAATAACAAAATCCCTTCTCCCAATGCATCTAAAATAATTACGATGAAGAAACGTATTTGTACTGAGTTAGAGTTAATTCGATTAGAAAGTTTTTTTAATATACGTGGTACCTGAAACGATTCAAACCAGTCGAATATGTGCCGTTGGTAAATCCTTACTTATAACCCCGCCTCGTGTAGAAAATAAAATGTCAATCCATTTAGCATCGAGCAATCTAGCCCAAACAATGCAAATTCAATAGTATACATTCACAATACTCGAACATCAATGACATTTAATTAAAGCAACCATACAATTAAAACTACCTGACACAACAATACGCATACCAGATAAACGGTTTACATTGTTTCAAAAAAGGTATTATTACTATATTGTTGATGACACATGTTAAGTTATCATAATTTAAGTTTTCAAATGTTTTAAATATAACAATACAAATGGTATGCTGCCAAATACTTTGTATTTCGTAGGTCTTTTGGCGGTCGAAGTCATAAACCAGTATTTATTAGTCTACGGATGCTTTTGTTTTAGAAATGGTGTGCAATTAATGTTTGTCAAAGAAACATTCTCTCTGTTTCTCTTTCTCAAAAAAAACATTGTACTGTCTGTCCTATAATTAACTTTATTCTCAGCTTAATTGTTTCAAACCTCCACTTCAGTGCTTAGAGAATATTTATTATAATATAATTGAAATTGTTTCCACTTGCCTTAAGTACAACATAAAATAATGTTCAAATCATTACATATTGCTAGATATGTAGGCTTGTTTTCTCATTTGTATTTGTTATTGTCATTGTAAACGAAATATATGTCACGTCAAACATTCTCCGTTTTATTATTTATTATTAGTTTATCATGCACAGCTGATGCACGAGATAATATTGCTAGACCAGGTTTCACGACCGCCATGTTTTGCACTGGCTTCAACTAACGTGGTTTGTCTGTCACAACAACTTCATATGCACCAGTCCTTACCGATACATGAAAGTCACTTAACGAAATCCTATGTGAACCATACTCTAAAATCTAGAACACATAATAATTTTATTATTTTGCGTTCGCAAAACAACAATGTTTTCCGCTAGTTTATACTAGTTTTTATTGTTATTATGTTAAGAAACACCTTGTCAAAATCCCCCGATGGCTTCGAAATAAACTGATATAACCTCTTCAATTTCTTGTAAAGCGCTCATTATTGACAACCATATGGATCAAACTTCTTTTAATTTGATGAGCTGCAGTTTAACGAAATTACAACCAGTCCCATCTGGTGCATTACTGTTGTTCAATGTACGAGCGTGTGTCTTGATATGCTGAGTTTACGATGGCATTATAACTTTATTTAATTTACGATGAATCTTCCTGAAAACATCAATCGCATATTAAATAGTCTTCTACCCTCGTATGTTGCACCTTGTGCGTCATTATGTTTAAAGCAATTTGGTAAATTATTTATGAAATTTTTATTTTTAAAACGCAGTTAATATTCTTTTGTTATGTAGTGTTGTTTTTTGTATCAGCGTTATAAAATAAAATTCATTAAACCAAACTTGGAATAAATCTAAAGGAAGCATGTGTTTTTGATGGTGGATTTACGGGGGACAGTGTTAGAATTGAAAATGAAAATTTTATTTAAAGCGCTGTCACAATCAAACATTGAAAATGAGATAAATAACATGTATAAAATATAACCTAACATAAATATTAATCAACATATCACATACTAACACGAACATTTTTAATTTAAACAGAGCTTATAACATAACGAAACACGCTTAAACTCAAAAAAGGAAAACGCAGGTAAGATGTATTGAAGTTAAATTGTTTCTTTACAAAGCAAGGATCATTTTACAAAAACAAATAAATACAAATTTTAGCTTTTGAAAGTAATGAGCGCAATTAATAAGGAAATAACATATTTACGTCAAAAAGCTTTCACGTAATTGTTCCTTTTTAATTTGGAACAGAACAAAACCGTACACGTATCGATCCAAATAGAATAAATATGCAATCTTCAATTAACACATTTATTATTTTTAAGGTATTGACAATTGTAGATATATCTGCCATTGACAGTATTTACAATATAAAGTATTAACGTTTGGACGTAACAATTTTGTTTGTTTCCAAAACATTCAGTAACAATAATACCTATGCTACATGCAATTATAATCTAGAGTGAATTCATGATTAACGATCTCAGTAGCAAGACGTATTTTAAGTATCTAAATGCATCTGCATGATTGTGATATATCGAAAGAACGGGTTCATATTGATTTTGTACTGCAGCTATAGACGTGTGTCTCTATTAGGACATGCAGACGTAAAAGAGCTAAGGAACCACAATTAGGTATAATTATATAAACAAATATACCTCTGCAGCACCTGGCCTCTGCAACGATCAAAACAAGGCACCCATAAATTGGACGAGGTCAACCTGATTGAAGTTGATCAATACATTTACATAGGAACATTGAATAGAAATAGAACATTTTTAAAAACAAATCGAAACAAGAAATAGTTTCAAAGATAAGCATATACATGCAGTCGCAATAGTCTACGATTTAAATNACACCTAAATTTAAAATATATATATTTAAAAACAACAACTGCAACAACATATTTGTACTTTTATGTGAAAATAGAAACATGCTTATTAAAATGCCAAGTATTATTATACACATCTTTCTATAGATTTTCCCATTTTTGAGGAACTGCAATGAACAAAAAACGGTGCTTACCGTGTTGAATTGTTAGCCATTACAAAACGTCAATACAAAATGTTACACAATGATTCATCAGAAGACCTAAGACGAATAATGTATTGCCATTCCCCGTAAGCGAGAATTGGTTTTTAAGAAGTACAAACAGAAACTATAGGCAAAACGATTGGTAATGCTAAACATTCAATGAAACTGTACGGTACAAATTTGCGACTATATTGGTACGGATTAAACTTCGAAGTTCAAAGAAATATTTAAGTGTTAAACCCCATACAATATGGAACTGTACAAGATGGATATTTCAAACATGAGTGCACTTTGTTGAGGTTTTATTAGTCAAACATGATTAAATATACGTATATAAGGATTCTTTAATATAATTTGCGATTTAGCTATTTAAATGAAATTGTTCACATTGTTTCGGTAGCGTTGTTTTATTTTGAACAACAATACTCTGAACAATATTTGTTTTCACAATTTCAAACATACCAAATATAAAACAACTACATAACAGGTGCAATTCCTGGCGGAGGCCCTAATTTACTAGATGTAACTTGTGAATGGGTTCCACGAGGGAATACGAGTGCTTATTACTCCACACGCCTCAATTTCTGCGATAATGAAACTGAATGGCAATTGATCATACTACGGAACCACTCTCTTTAATAGATTTGTTAAATGGGGAATAACCTGATATTATATAGCACCTTAACCAAATTAAAAATTACACAACTTATTAGGTTAAAACGGATATAAAAAACTGCATCACAAAGTATGCGTTTAGATTAGTTGAGTATTATTGTATTAAGGCTTGTTAAAGTCCACATATTATGTATAAACAAGTATTTACTTACCCGAGAGTCCGTTACTTGATCACGCAGAAAGGTAGGGCGTAACAGGAAAACTATGGTTTAGTTAAAAAAAAAATAAAAAAAATAGAATACATAAAATTATATTCTGTCGGTTCGGTGAATGTTACAAACGTGCAAAGACATGGAGACTCACGTACAACCTTTTAAAATTACATATTCCAATGTAATAGATATACCATTTGCTTTTAAATTTATACCTAGGTTTAATAACCACCGTGATGTGACTAAATTTAAAATACTGTTAAATCCCTCGAGGTATAATACAAAGTAAGCACACAAATAAACGATACCATTATTTTCTTTTGTATTATTCATTGTTGAAGTTAGAATATATGCTTTTATATATTATGTTCATATGCCACGCCAGTATCAACTTTCAAATCAGTGACAAATCGATGGATGTTATGCTGCCACTAAGTGGAATGAATTAAGTATTCAACTTTGAAGTACATACACGTACTATGTTTGGTTGCGTGCCTCAATTTGAACTTAATCGCAATCATTGACAAACAATAATTATCTCTGCTTCAGTTTCTAGATGGCGTGTCAATACAATTGTTCATAGCTCAAGGAATCACACAATGATCATAAGCCTAGGGTATAAAACAGCTTGTCAAAATAAGAAAATTGATGGAAACAAAAAAGCAAAAAGACGGAAACTAATGAATCAACAAGTGGGCATCGACCTAATGACTTCGCTATCATTTTTGATAAATAACCCGGTCCATCATATAAACCCATAGAATACTCACAATTCTGCTGTAAATATATTGGCATCAACACACCAAAACAAACCTCTTCACATTATAAAATGATGTTTCATCTCGGAATATACAGTGAATCGTATCCATTATTATATGCCATGTCATTATTTTCAAATTCAGATTTTTTTTTAAATGAGCTGCCCCTTTTGGTCCCTTTTTAAAAATAATATCGTCCCAATAAAATAAACTTGACAAAATGTATCACTGTGTGGAGATGGCGTGTTTCGCCAAGCACCTGTATTCCTTTAAGTTTAAGGTATTACTTAAGGATCAAAACTCAATTATAGTCATAAAACAGGTGTCTATGTTCAAACATATTTGGTGTTTACATGTGTATGTGGATGTGATGCATATATAAAATTTATCGTACCATAGAATTTGTGAATGTATTTCATTTCTAATTTTTTTTTCTTAAACTCTGAAATGATATGTATAAATAATATTACTCATCTTTCTTACATATGGTAATGAAGGTCTCTGATTTTATATAAAAGTAAGTCATAAGTAACCATTAGTTGATGGAGAATAAATTATTATATAGTAAAACTGCTCACTTTATATTATTATTATTATATGTTTTACCAGCCTTTATTTGTTAAAGCTGATGTAGAATTTAAACACTGTGCAACAATTGGATATTACTCATAGCATATTTGAAGAATGGTAGAGATGGAATGTTGGATAGAAATGATTATATGCATAACAAGTTGAACACACAAATACACCAATATGTAAATATGGTTAATTTTCAGTATAAACCGATTACCAGTAAGTAATCATCATTTGCTAAGGAATCCCTTCATACTGTTACAAAACGTTTTGGTAGTCTCTTAGTATAATGCTTTGAAAATATATTCTAATATTAAGGTTTTCGTCACGCACAAGATCAAAGTTTCTACATCTGTTGATCAAGGTCAAATTAAAGCCCATATAACGCTCAAAATCAACGAATATTGCGTAAAATATGTCGTAAAATAAAGTTAACACATAAACAATCAGTGTTCCTTATAACAAAAAAACCTACATTTCAACGTTAGATGTGCTCTGGTAACATACATTTAACAAGATAAAAAATGCTCTTTTTTATTTTTGTGTGGTACAATATATTCAACACATGTTTATTTATCAATTAAGTGTTCGTGTATCGTAAGAATAGATATCGCTGCGAGAGATCAAAATGGAATATATTGTTGCACACAAAAATAAAAAAGAGCATTGTATATCTTGTTAAATCTATGTTACCACACCACATCAATCGTTGAATTTTTGGCTATTGCTAAACAAAACATAAGGCATTCTGTAAAACGTAAGAGCTCAGAGGTAATACAATCTAAGATGCCTAACAGTGATGTGATTATTAACAATGTTAATTGATGCGCTGGTACCTAAGTTGATAATAAATAGCGTGTGATTATCTGGTCAAACAAATACACGTGATATTGTAAGAGTCACTTACCGGTTTCACTGAAGGGCACTATAAACTACGTCATGGTTGTAAGTTAGTCAGCCTTTCTTTCCTGAAAACCTTCGATCGTCAAATATTACCTATTAACAAACTGTGATTAATGAAAGTTGGTAGACTTTACAAGGAAAGGTGATACGTTTAAACTACCTTTTATTTTTCGCCAAATGGTTTTTCAAGTCACTTTTACTTAAACTACAACAAAAGCTTATGTTACAAAGAGTTAAACAGTACATAATTAAGGCCTGAACTAACAAATAAGTATACAGATTTTTCTGTAGGTTTGCGTCAGTCTGAAACAGACTTTTCTTTTCACCAGTCCGTCCTTATGTCAGTCTGCAAAAACAGAAAGAAATCGAAAAATGGCACGAGGTGTTATCACATATCTTGGTATACATATAATATGTATACCAAGTTATGTGATAAAACCTCGTGCATTTTGTTTTATTATTAAAACTGTGACGACAGGATCGTACATGGCTCCTAATTTATTCAGGGGTAACATGGTATTGGACTGTTACTAAACATAAAAATATACCAAATACTGAAATAATTAAAATAATTAGCGTTTGACTCACAAACTTATTATACCCTTGCACAACAACGTTTTAAAGGGACATATATTAGTTTCATATTGTTCGTCCGGCCGTCGAATGTCTTGACCGGTTCATATCTTGAAAATTATTAGGTAACACACGTTACATGTAGAAATATATATTTGCAAACATGTCAATGTATAAGTGACCCTTTTAGCCATATGTTAAGATGTATGTATTTAAATTGTTTCCCAGGCACATCTTGAAAACTATAATAAGTATTAACTTAAAATCAATATATTGGTACATCTCATTGAAGGTGATTTGAGCGAGCTAAAACTGTTGCGTCCATATTATCAGAGTAATTGCCCCTTTTATTTGTTCATTTACATTGTGTCTTTTTTATGCCCCGAAAACTCAAAAGGCACCAATTTAAAACTTCATATATATATATATATATATATATATATATATATATANAATTAAAATTAAGCACTTAATGCTCGACGTCAGCAATTTGTTGAAATTCACATGTTGAATTGTGAGTATACTAATTTACATTCAAGTAAGGTACAAACTTGAAACACGGTTGCTTTTGTATACACTTCAGATACTATATGTAATGATAAAGGAGAGAATCAAACATTGTTGTTCTTAAGTTTATAACGTTTATCTAAATAATATATATTTATTTGGTTGCGATATGCATACATATGACATATGCACTAAATGTGACTCGTACATTGTTCTGGATGTTATACACGTTGTTACACTGAAGTAATGTCATAGCATTAATTGAATAACTGCGATATAGTTGTGCAAGATAACATAAGAATGTATTTGCCTGTTCAAACATAAAGTGCCAGCTTAAAGTAGGGCATTTTTAAAATCAGCATTCCGCGTTAAACATCCACAGCTACATTTTAGTAACGTCAATTAAACCAAACACTTTAAAACATGGGTGTTTACACAAAAGATTATACTGTTAGGTCGGTATACATGTCTTATGCGATTATCCAAACCTCGACATATATCGTCTGCCTCACATTGTATTGATGCCGTCCATGTCTTTCCATGAATATCGGTTTCTTCTTACGTCATCTAAAACAAAACAAAAAACAGTTAAAAGCAAATACAAGTTATATTCACGCGATGCAGAACCTGTCCACCGCGTCATGGAATCGTTCGTCAACTTAGTGTCACACGTCGACAAATATACATTAATTGAAAGCACTGGTATTAATTTAGTACATGACAAATGTAACACAGAACTGGATCGAATAATTATGCATGTTTCCTAAAGCATATGTCGTGTGTTCGCAAAAGTGCGAAGCCAAATGAAGATGTCGTTTCTCATCTTTAACTAGGCTCGTAACCCAGGAGAAAGCCTAATTAAATGCATCAAATTGATTAATATCAGAAACGTACGCACCAGCAGTGGTGCAGACAACGGTAAGCAGTGGCTTGCTTCTATTCGCAAGTCTATATCATAGTGATAAACATTCCGTAGAAAATTTTTGCAACATCTTAGTGAACAATGTGCATTTTAAAGTATGTTAAATTAAATTTGAAATCCAACTCATGGGCTTCATGAACAAATTGTACTATCACATTTTCATTTTGTGTTCTTTATCGCAACTGGTTTCATTACTACTTTTCACTGTAAATGATGAAGTTATGTTTCCTTATCACATCAATTACTAGATTACTGTGTTTTACATGTGAAGTCTTGCAGATATATTTGCTGTAAATAGACTTAATAAGTTGACTTTTCAAAATTCCATTTTTTATTTTGTTAAAGTATGACACTATTATTGACTATCTATTCCGGCGTCAATGGAAAATTGTGACTAATTTACATGTTTGTATTTCAATGTAATATGACATACGGTACAGCCCACGCGATACCAACAAAGTCCGCGGCTTCGCCGCGGCCAGAATGTTTAGTGCTCGACGGCCGCGCGCGTAATCACGCGGCGTATCGCCGCGGCACTCGGCATCGATCCGCTCAACGAGGCCGAGTCTGTATTTACCTCGCGTACTTTCGCGGAATAAATCATCCGCATACAAACGCGGCGGATCGAGTGCAAAAATATACACCTACATGTACATTTGTGTAGCGCAGAAACCTATATTTACGCTGAAGCAATAACATTCGTCGGTGTTTGATTGTTTTTAATTGATTCTGTGATTAAACTAATAAAAAACTAAAAGTAGTTGCAGATTCACAGTTTGATATTTTGAGTATTTTTTTTCGGATTAATGAATGCAAATCTGTGTGGAGCAATTACATTTGTCGGTTGTTTAATTGCTTTCACGAGAGAACTTTTGTTTGCAGTTGCTGATTCACAGTTTGATATGTTGATATATATTATTATGCATTTAAATATTGACTGAAAAAATGCAATTGAAAACGTTACAATCAAAGATAAATTAAATAAGTTATTCAGACAATTTAGTAACATGCAAACGCACCGTTAATTGTTAACAGAATTTCACTTTAATTTTCGCAAGGTTTTCAGAAAGTCCCCGGGGGGCACGTTTTGTGCATGGATTTGTGTATGACGCGATTAAACGTTGCTCTGTATCGTATTGCATTCAATCTTAATTAAAGTTTTAAAATTATATTATTATAGTTATTTATTATTACAGTAAATATAAAATTGGATTACCTGATATATGCACATTAGAAATGCGGTATGTATATAGTTTCTTCTTTCAACTATTTTATCTACTTTGAATCCGCTAACATTAAATAAATTATGATTTTAAATATAATTATAATTGTTCTTTTAGAATGTATTGACTAACTAATCATTTTTCAAGGATTTTTATTTTATGATGCGCATCGACTCGGCGTCATATCGCGGACCGCGGCTTGCCTCGGCATGTCGCGGCGGACAGATGCGAAGCAACGCGGCGAAATGCCGCGTGCCACCGCGAAATGACGCGACTTTAACGGCCGACTCGGCATCGACTCGTTGCGCCTTGCCGCCGCTGATCGCGAAATATGTTTGCTTCCGAGTTGGCTTGTACATGTATTTGACTTTAAACTTCGCTAACTACATCAGTATGTTTCAGAAACATAATCTATCCAGTACCAAATAAGGCTTGGAAATAATGAGTCCTTCATTTTTGTAATCTGACCACATTGTCATTCACATTAAATATAATGGTGGTATTTACGAACATGACAGAAAAAAAGGAACGGGCGTATTTGATTGCCATAAGCCGTTATTATTTACAAGGTTTCATTTTAGCTGTGAACTTTCACTGACTGTCTTTAGCCTGGATAGTTTAAGGAACACACACTTATTTAACAATTCCATACAGAGTGATTATGAAGAGTGGTGTTTTTGTTTGACAGATGAGCATGCCTACTTAACATACTATGTAAATAGTTTTTTGACATATAAAAGAAAAGTCACGTTCTGCTGTAGTATGTGCCTCTTCTTGGAAATATTTAGTTCTAGTGATACAATCCACACGATAATTATATTGTTTGTTCTGTTTGAAATTCACGATAACTCCCCAGTGTCCGTACTTTTTATGTCGGTAAAATTTCATCCTTAACAAGGATAATACGACTGATTGTAGTTAGTTCACAAGCGCATGTCTTAAATAACTGGGACAATTAAAAACCGGTACGTTTCTTCGAGTGCATTTAAGTTAAGGCGCTCTGAAAATGGATCACTTTATTATTGTATAAATTTATCACATATGATTCATATATCAATGAATTATATTGAACAACTATCTTAAACGCAACCTATAAAATATATTAAAATGTTATTTAAAGCTGTATACATTCATCATAAATAAATATTTGTAATAATGTTTATACACGTGTATGGTCATTATGTTTTCACTGAAATGTGTTTCAATATTTCCTAATATATTTCGCCTCAATGGGTTTAAAAAAAAAATCTACAAATAAATAACATTTTGTTAACGATACTCAACAAAACAAGTGTATATTGACATCAAAAGCAAATACACAGAAAATGACATCACGACGTCAAAACAACAGTGACGCATGCTTATACACATACACGGAAATAATAATACTGAATAACAATAAGACTGTTATAATGACTTCAATAATCATATCCTTATTAGAATACAAATAATAATAATAATTATTAAAAAAAAAAAACTATTACAACAGCAGCGACATTATAAAATTAATAGTATGTTAAATAATACATTATAATCAAAACTACCATTTTTATAACACAATCTTTTAAACAATAAATAACTGTAATAATACATTTAGTATAAAATTACTACAATAACAACTACTAATTATAATAATACAAATTATAATAATAAGAAGAAGATGGATTTAATTCGACTCCTAGAAATTTCGGTACCATCTAGAATCATCTTGAATACACTGGAGTATACTCACACACATGTACATAAATAACAGACCTATGGAGTTTACACCAATATATCTCTTATGCGATATAATTGCGTACCGTCAGTCAGGTAGGTGATTTAAAATGACAAACATAGCACACCATATATACATAACCTCAAAACACTCTAAGCAAAACAGTTTTTAATCACACTATTAGTCGTATATTGACATTATCAATGACATTCTGATCGTTTTGGTTTCTCTCCATATAGAAGAACGCTTTAAGCGTCTTAAATATAATATTCAGATAAGAAAATGACATTTTAACATTTTTTTGTTTTCGTATACGTCTAAATTTAACAATGTAATTACCGACGTCTTTTTACCTGCACACGTTATTGAACATTTAAAAATAATGCATTATGTACTGATAATACAATCGCAACGACGGACATAAACGCTTTAAAGAGCTCGATACTTATACAAATTGTTGGATAGAATATAGTTAATATTATAAAAAAAAGTTTTATGCAAAAAAAGTATGCGTTTTTACTATGCAATCGATATTGAATAGGTTTAATGGCAAGTATAATTCATATGTGTTGAATTGAACATAATTATATATAATATATTGATCATTGAAAGGCATGATTATAACCCAATGATGTTTCATATGTTATTAAGTCTACATTTACACTATTGTACTTTTAATAATTAATAGTGTTGAACAGATGTTGCAATGGCAGTTAATGCTGTCATCACAACTATGAATAACGTGGGTGTAATTAAGCGATCGATGCAACTCCAGAAAATATATAAAGAGATAAATTCTCGCTTTTATTAAATCCAAATAATACAAATATTTCAACTGATTACAGTCTCGGAACACTGAATTCTGACAATGTTGAAAATATATACGGGAATACGTTCTACTTTATCCACACATTTAAAATTAAATTATGAAAGTAGATCTATTTAATAAAGCAACCAATGGGCGGATATTGTCGCATTTATTTAATAAGTTAACGTTTACTTCAGCGTGCTTTGCAGATAAAGAGTTATACACGTTAAAATTGTTTTAAAGCGCGTTTGCTTTGTGATTTATTATGGGGTAGGTTTGAGGTTCGTTTAGCCCTTAAATATTTATATGGTAAAATCCATCAAAGTTGGTATATTCCTGCCGTAATCTGAATGCAAACATACAAGAAATTATTTCGATGTGAGGCGGGCATGCTTAAATGCCAGTTCAGATGCATACCGAGGAAAACAAGTTTATATTGAACTCACGACAAGTCTTTTATTTATGAAACGTAACACATTGTTTAAACAGAAAACCCGCAGAGCAGACTTTAACCAACTTTCACCAAAGTGTCTTTTTTGGAAGCGGTAATTAGTACCTAGATATCAAATTGTGAAAAAAAGCTGGACATTGAAGAGACATTTCGTGACGCTAATTCACTGGTTTGCCCATTACAGAGTGCGAAAAAGACAATGCTGCTTCTGTTGAGTACAAAAATGTCAGTTTATTTATAGAGTTCATGATCAAATTTGGTATCGCATTGTTACTCTGAAATAAGACGTGTTAGCTATGTACTGACGGTTAACTTTGACATGATGGTGTTAGTAAGAAACATAGATATAATCTTACTTTATTACTCCATCGCTGCATTGTGAAACACATTCGATCGACACAAACTGTTAGCTTCATTATTAAAGCATTTTGTTTTAAAACAATCAGCTACAATCCAACATAATATGTCAATTACAAGTAGGTCCAAGTTAAACGGTAGTTATAAGATTTACCGGTAGCATCAGAATAACATCAGAATTAAATACAAACTCATCATGCAATCGTTTTTTAATTCAAAGAACGTTCCTATATTCAACACTATTATTTGGCATCTTTGACAAATGAATGTTTGCACATATTTGTACTACAAACTGTCATTACATACATGTATTCTTACTGCAATTGAAGAACACATTAAAACACGTGTAAGAATGGTTTATGTACATGTTAATCAAACAAGTATGCACATGATCAATAGCAATATATACCTCATAAGTCTTTTTTTGACACAACAACACAGTTTGTTCATGGACTTCATAATAAATACGATCAGTGTTCTATATAGTCAATAATCATGTTATACAATTTAGGAATTGTATGCATAGATACAGGCGTTTCCAGAAGAAATGAACTGATATAGAATTGAATTGATGTAATGGACGACTCTCAGTTCACCGGGCTAGTATATCAAGATAGGAACACTGGTACTATATTAGTTTGATCACAATGATTTTTCACTACGAGTGTCTAATTATATCCTTCAAAACACAAAGCGGGTGTTATTCTAACGATGATGAACAACCTTTCATGAAATAATACATGTAGCCCTTAGATGATAGTTATGGATAGAATAGATACTGTTTTCTTGTGAGCACATGTCATCGAAACAGCATATTTCAAGCTGACGGGACAATTGAGTATGTAAAGGCTACTCGCCATTAATAAGAAGCAGATGATTAAATCAAAGGTTATGGTACTTTAGTACAATGTGTGCTCTAAGCTTATAAAAGTAGAGTCTAATATATGTATCACACTGCATACATCAGTCTAAATACATAACGAGTTCCAGGAAAATTTAACAATTAAATGCAATCATTTAGATTACTTCAGGAGAATTCACGCGGGAATGTATATGATCCGAACGATATAGAGGATATGGGTTCGCTTCGGTGTTGTTCCGTGAAATAATTTTTCATTAAAGTGAGCAAATAAATATACATATAAATACATTTTGAAAATGTGTAGTTTTTTCCTCTCATACAGAGAAAATATGTTACGGTATTACCCGGAATCATCCACATTTTCATTTTATGTGATGTGTTTGATTATGTGTTATATGTTTAAAAACGTGTCATTCCCGTTATATTCGTTCTATGTTCTCATATATGAAGTGATAAGGGTGACAAAGACACATCCAACCGTTTTGTACTACAATAAATGTGTCTTGGATTTCAAACGTAATTTGTAGGGACTGCTTTTGTCCGTAGTACCGTTTAGTTATGACAGCGTAAGTTGTACAAACATATTATACGTGTTTTTCCAAATGTGCTGAGATCTGGATATCACACATATATTATATAAAATAACGGTTCCTATGTTCATGTACTGCTATTTAGCTTCACTTTTTTGATGGTTTATTATGATGAATGATGGCAAGACAAATGTTGTTGTAACGATAAAACAATCAAATCGAATTATAAAAAAAAAAACACAGCCCATAGTCAAGCTAAGGAGAAACATAATGGAAAAATAAATCACCAATTGAGTTCAATAGTTTATCACTCAGAATTAAATAAAAATAAAAATAATGTTAACACAGTTTCATTAAATGCTGTGAGTCTTATAGAAGAAGACGTGAAACGACACACGTATTTGTAACAGTAACAAACTCAAATCAAATTTTAAAAATACAAACACAGCCCATAGTCAAGTTAATGCGAAACATATTGGAAAACAAATCCCCAATTGTGTTCAATATTCTATTACTCCGAATTAAATATAAAGACGTATTTACACGTTTTCATTAACTGCTGTTAATCATATTGTAGAAACCGTTCAGTCGATATAAACACATTAGGCTTGTCTTATTTACTTTCCCTGTGTTTCTTACAAAATATTCATTTTATTTTACAGAATAATACTTTTTTTGAATATCTGTGCATTTATGTTTAACTATATCAGACAATGTTCAATCCTCCTTCATCCACAATCGACATTTACTACATGGTGATTTAATATGACCGGATAATTACTGGTAGAAATGCCAGAAACATGATAAGCAATAAGTCCCATCAGTGTATAGCTAAATATTGACTCAATCTTTTCGTGAGACAATGACCAAATAAAACACTTATCCTACTATGTTGATTTTGTTTTTATACCCAACAGCGTATGGTATCACATCTGAAGTCGCTTCGTACTTGCACATATAGCTAGCATATATGATATATACAGCACATTGATTATTAATCATCGAACGATATCTAGTTCGAGTTAAATGGATAATGTGTTTGTGTCTTCAGCGGAAAGGGAATCACGTAATTGAAAGATGCATACCATTGTTGTGTTCGGCAGAATTGATAAAAACCACAACCGTCAAATCCTAAAGCAAAATACTAATCCGCAAAGAAGTGCTATTTCGATCAATTGTCATGTATAAACATGTATATGTGTATTAAGTTTGTAGAGAATATTCCATTCTTTAAGTATAACGAATTAGTAAAATTAATTTGCATGGCTACTGTTCGATATGTATATGTGAAAACATGAGTGTATGTCTAATATATTTTTTTTGGCAAAACCCGTTACACTTATCATGTGTTATGCAAAAGTATTATCATCCTGCCATCTTAATTGAACGTTTTTGCTTTCAGGTGTCTGCCACAGTGTTTTGCTTAATCAAAACATGTCACTCAACGGTTGTTCTCAGTTAGATGTAAATTACGCTACTTGAATCAGAAATGCATAATTTAAACTTTACATAAAACAACATGTATATACTAAATCAACACTATTATATTTGTATTTTATATACTTGTTTTTTAAGTCTTCATCTACAAATTCGTGCATGTTCCAAATTGTTTATCAATAGCGTTGTTTATATAGTTTTTCCACGAAACGCGAAGAAGCCATTTCGACCTGGGAACTCTCACGGACGACATGGTATTCCTATTAGAATATGGCAACGTGTTATTTCCTCATTTTCGACATTAAGTGTTTCCTCTTCTTCTGTGTTAAATCGGCAGCCAACCTTGGGCAAACATATGTTTTTCAGAAAACAAATACAATAGTATTAAAAAAGGATTAAATTATGTCTTCAATTTCCTAATTGAATGACGAGTCGCAATTCAATACACGTTGGATGGAGAAATAAACAATATTATTGTAAGCAGATCGCAAATGGCATTTTAACATATTTGAGACAACATATTTCCGTTTTACTTCCGTGACACGTACTAGATGTATCTGATCTGATATTCGGATAATATATATACTTTACGAGAAATAGAAAACATATCAGTCTACATCGATAACATATGCAAATAAGTGTCTGTGGGTCTGAGCATTAATATGTATGTCATTAAATCAAATCCTTACAACTGGGGCTTTATTCCAAGACAGAATCAATAGGAAGGTCTTCACAAAATAGCACATCCCGAATGACGTCATTTTCGGACATAATTTGCGTATTATCCTCTGTATAGAATATGTTTACGATGTTTGATATCAAACGCAAAGGAGGTTTAACAAATTTCAATATATTGAGTCAATAACTTATTAACACAAATACAACATATCAACGCTAACAAATGCCACTTTATCTAAAGCAAATGCAGACTATTAACTATTACGTGTTTATTTAATGCAAAACAAAGAGTACCCCAGCGCCTCAATTGATAATCGTATGTGATATCCGGATACTATTTAGATAACCGTGTAGACCGGCAATATGCAGATTGCAACCAATACTTTGTTGAATCGCTTGAGAAAAGAACGCCTTTGTATGTATGTCCTACTAATTTCATGATCACAATCGGCGTCATATATATCCTAAGATGTAATTGTCTATGTGTGCACATCAGTATCTGTTACTTGCATTCCGTACATGTCATGAAAGTGACTGATACATAACCATTAGTTGGTTTTGGTTGTATCATTTTGTTCGTAATGTTTTTGTTGTTATAACCATTTTGTCAGAAACGATATGGATGTCGTTTTGGCAAGCTATTATTTTCACAACAATAACGGGTTACCGTTTTAGTAACAATACTTACGAATTGCGTAAGTATTGGCGTTGACAAGTTACGGATAACGTACGCATTTTGTATGTGTGTTGTACTAACATTGCGTAAGTTTGACATCGTACGTACGTGAACA
>VMBQ01003013.1:0-40274 GCA_007657795.1 Dreissena rostriformis
CTAGCGTTGAACTTTTGGCTATTTCTATTAGGAACACTGATTTTTTATTGATTAACTTTATTTTACAAAATATTTTACGAAATATTCTTTGATTTTGAGTGTTAATGGGATTTAAACGTTTAACCCTATTGGCTCCAAATGAACTTCCACGAAAGGTCTGCATATACAAAACCTACACATAAACATTTCTCCATTCAATTTCAAGTTATTAACAAGAAACAATTTTCCTGATTTAAGTTACAGTAAAAATTTACCGTAGACATGACTTGCTCCAAATGCAATCTCATGATAAGAATAGAATGATGAAGGTGACTTTTATTTTCTATTTTTAATAAAAATGACCTTGACCTTCAATTTTGCTTAAAACCTGAGGCTGATTACATGTACATGTATTCAAAACAAGAAACTGTCGGAGACGGGTGATGCACCCCAAAGGTTTTTTTTGTCACAATATTCATCCGACCATAACCGGCTGATAATATACACATCTGCTGTTGGTAGTGAAGCTTCCCATAAAGTTTAATTGAATTCCCGTGATAAGTTGCTGAGAAATAGCCCGGACAAGAATTGCACTTTATGTACAATGGAAAATTTCGAAGGGCCATAACTCTGTAAAAATTAACCGACCAGAACCGGCTGATAATATGCACATCTCCTCTTGGTAGTGAAGCTTCCCATAAAGTTTCATTGAATTCCGGTCATGAGTTGCTGAGAAATAGCCCGGACAAGAATTGCACTATATGTACAGTTAATGGAAAATTTCAAAGGGCCATAACTCTGTGAAAAATCATCCGACCAGAACCGGCTGATAATATGCAAATCTCCTTTTGGTAGTGAAGCTTCCCATAAAGTTTAATTGAATTCAGGTCATTAATTGCTGAGAAATAGCCAGGACAAAAATTGTGCACGGACGGACGGACAGACAGAAGAAGCGGCAACTATATGCTCCCCCAAAAAATTTGGGGGAGCACAAACAAAAAAAATACCATCAGAACTTGAAGATAATAATAAATAGTAAAAGATATAAAGTGGGGTTAAAAACACTTACACTGAGGGCCTCTGTGTCCTGTACAGGATGAAGAAAATTATGCTGCAGGGTGTTTATCCATGTTGCAGCCTCTTTCTGACACAAAACCCAACATTCCTGAATGTAATAAATAAAATTATTTCAAAGAGGATCAAGTTTATATGTTCAATCATGACCTATGATTGAAAAACATCCAGATCATACAGAAACCATTTCGTGACATAAGTAAACAACATGAAATTGTCACAGATAGACTTTTGTCCCAAGGGCATAGTCAGACTTTGAAAACCCATTAGTTGCGCAAAGAAGCTTTTAAGAGCAATTTTTTAACAAGGGCAATAACTCTGTAAAATTAACACAATCGTTAAACCAAGACAATATGCACTGTAACACTGAACAAATAATGCTGTAAAAAATTGATGAAAATTGATAACAAAGTTTTGAAAGAGTTGCGCTCAGCAGATTTNCTGTGCATAGAAGCTTTCATATATCATTTTGAACAAAGGGCAACTCTTAATATATAAAGTAAGATCAAATACCTTGACAACATCATTCTGCCGCAGCGATTGGAAAACAATTGTTCTGTCATAGTTTGACATAGCTCTGATGAAAAATGTAGGAGTTGCGCACCGAAGAATATGACAGTCCGAATCACGCATGCATACGCAAACTCATGGATCGAAAGACTTTACCATTTCCACATACCTAATTCTTTTGGCAGGGAATAAAAACAAAAAGAAAAAAGCAAACAACTAGTATTTAATATTACCTTTAAGCATTCCAAAAGATATTGTATGGCATCTTTTGGTTTCTGTTTCTTCTTATCGGTAAGGTATTCAAACGCATCTGTCCATGCATCATCATACAGAGCCCCAAACTGAGAAAATTTGTAAAAATATCACTGCCCCTGTATAATTTATTATTTATATTAATGTTTTATTTCTGAGAAAAACATTATGAAATTCTGGTAAAACTGTAGTGCCTCACATCCCGATATGTCACATCGTTTCATTGAGCTGAAATGTACTTGTCAATCAAACTAATCAATTACATAGTGAAGTCTGAACATTAAATCTTTTATTTAATTAAAATGTCCTGATAGCAAGCATACCCATTATGTTTCAAGAGAGCTGTACTTAAACCCTGGTAGCAATGTATTGATTGTTTGGCATGCATTTGGTTAATTGTGATATTTGGCAGTACCCTGTTGATTGACGTATTGCTTTGGATTGATGAAATGTGTGTGTTTTTTTTTATATTCAAATACAAATGATTGAGTCATAAATGTTGCCTCAAGAAGGGTTACAACGTTTTCCTAAGATTTAACCTGTTTACCTAGTTTTTGGATACATGTGACTCAGATTTTAACTAGATATTGTAAAGCTTAATATTCAGACTAAGTATCATCTAGATTGCATGAAAAATGTTGCCTCTAGAGTGGTTACAATTATTTCTAAGATATGATCTGGTGACGCATTTTCTAGATGCACACGACAATGATTAGAAACTCATTCTCACCAAGTTTCATAAAAAAGTTAGCCATAAAAGTGGCCTTTAAGGTGGTAACAAGGTTTTTCTAAGAATCAATCTTGTGACCAAGTTGTGTGACGCATATGACCCAGATTCAAAGTTGGGAAACACAAGAAGCATTAATATGGCCCCAAGAGTGGTCACAATTTGTTTTCTCAGATTTGATCTTGTGATCTATTTTTTAACAGTTTGAAGTTAAGAATCAAAGTAAGCCTAGATATTTTCAAGCTAAATATTCTTCCAAGTTTCACCAAGATTGCATGAAAAATGTAAAATCATCTGAATACATCTGAAAATGAGGACGGGACAAGCAAACATTTAGTTCGACAATTAATCAAACATGTGTTTTTGACCTAAAGTAACGCAGTTTGGAACTCAGTTGAGATATCATTGAGAAATGAAATGTTCACAAAAAAATTCATGATGATTGAAAAAAAAAATCCCTTCTAGAGTGTTAACATGGTAAACAAGGATATCAGTAAAACTGATGGATGCTCCCCAATAATGCTTTGTCAATATATGGGTTAATTGGTTGAAAAAAAAGTGTGATCTTGAGAAAATCTATTATTAGCCTCGGTGACCTTGACCCCAGCGAACTCAAACCTCATCAAAAGGTAGAGGTCCATGCAAGGTACCTACATGCCAAATATGTAAGAGATCGGTAAAATATTGAAGGCGCCATTAGAAACTAATAAAAACGTGTGACGGAATGAAGTATGACTCATATCATAAGGTTCATTAATAGTAATTAATTGAGAACAAAAGTTGATGTATACTCGTATTTATAGCATTACACGACCTACCAGCAAATATGTGACCCTATACAGTAAGTCATTGTTCATTGAATAAGTATTTCACACACTTTTAAGTCCCATTGCTCTGACAAAAATCTTTGAACAGGAATGTCCATGTAGCATTTGCCACTCTACTGGTAAGGAATCTGTCAATACCTTTTCATTGGAAATCATTGAAACCAAGGGGCAATAACTCTTGTATATATGGCATGATTAACCAATGTTTTGCTACTCTTGATGTACTTTAAGAAGCAACAATTTGGTAAAGTCTATATCAAAACTTGCTCAGAAAAGCTTAAAAACAAACAACAAAATATTATTGATTACTCTTACTCTTGACACATACTTAGGTTTAGAAGCGTTACTGGCAGATGAAACTGCTACGTTTATTGTTGTCGAGTGGGTTGGTGGAGACCTGAAAACATTTAACAAAAGATGTGTTTGTCAGAAACACAATGCCCCCTACTGTCCCGCTTTGAAAGAAAATAATTTGTTTGACCTTTGACCTTTAAGGATGACTTTGACCTTGATCTTTCACCACTCAAAATGTGCAGCTTCATGAGATACACATGCATGCCAAATATCAAGTTGCTATCTTCAATATTGCTATATTGCATAATATAGTTATGACCAACGTTAAAGTTTTCGGACGGACACACAGACGGTTGGACGGACGGACAGACGGACGGTCAAAATGTGTGTGCGTATGGAAAGGCCTTGTCCATATACACATGCATACCAATATGAAGGTTATATCTGAAGGGACATAGAAGTTATGAGCATTTTTCGAAACCTAAACGCAGATTTTGAAACCTAACCGCAGACCCTAACTTCAAGGTCAAGGTCACAGGGGTCAAAATTTGTAAGCGTATGGAAAGGCCTTGTCCATATACACATGCATACCAAATATGAAGGTTATATCTCAAGGGACATAGAAGTTATGAGCATTTTTCTTAACCTAAACGCAAAGTGTGACTGAATTTCAGAAGGACAGACGGACGGACAGTGCGATCACTATATGCCACTCTACCGGGGGCATAAAAAGATAAGTTGTGAAAGCCACAACATTATAATTAAGGTTAGAGTCACTCTATTTGTCGTATTGAAGTCCCTATATGTCTCCATCAAGAAAACAGTTTTCATGTAACATAAGCCTTTGAACAGTTCATCTCAAAATTGAGTCAACTTCTTTTGCCCCCACATTACCAGCACACAAATATGTATAATCATAGGTCAAATCATTCTTGTGGTAAAACCAATTTTAATAGAAAAGTAACTTTCATGATAAAAATGAACTTCAGCAAAGGCACACACACTGCATGACACTAACAATTTATTATTTATAAATAAATAATAATATATTACAGTTATATACCATTCTGTAATTAGATCTTTGTCACAGACGTGACGTATACCCCCACATGCTGAATTGACACAAAATATTTTGCATGCTGTCTTCACAAAACAAGAAGAGCTTATTTATGGTGATTTTTAAGAATTATTATGCCATTATCATTTATGGCCATTTTGACCTTTGAACTCTTGAATTCTTTTGCATGACAAGCCGTCCAATGACTGTGAANAGTTAAAGCCTGTATAACACATTTTGTGAAAAAACTGGAATCTCCTTCTAAAGCATCCGCCCGATATTTTTGCGCACATGCATTAATTTGTATCCTTGTATCAGTCGGCATTTCAACGAACTTCGGATAACAGCAATCTAAAAACACGATTGTCTTCTTTATCTGCACGTTAGCATTTTCTTCCATAAGTTTACGAAGCTTATCTGCTAAAAGACTCAAGTTAAAAGTACACTGGTCGGTTATCTGAAGGTAATTATCTTTACTATCTTTATTTTCTTTATTATGTCCCGAATAATAGAATAGCAGCGTGTGAATTCCGGATTCCGCGACAAGCTCTTCCAGTGCTTCGTCTATCATTGTTTTAATTCCATCCGATGTTTCCGTTGCATTTGGAGTAATCATTTTCAGATAAGATTCTCTACAATATAACAAATATATAGGTGATAAGTACTTTTTAAATTGAAATATTGATACAACTGGTTTTATATTTGTTCCGATTTTGGTTGCCACTGATGTCAAAACAAGATTTTAAAACAGACTTTAATGAATTTGAGGCGAATGGCAGATATCTTATAATGATGCATTTCCAGCAGTCTTGCTTAAAATCCACAGCAAACCTATTAAAGACATATGTTCGAAGTACGTCAAACGTCGGACACTGGGTATTAACTGACCACACCTGCTCAACATTAAGCACTTTGTAAAATGGCAATATCGTTACTGTATGACTTTGTAAACAATCACTTGACAGTAAACTTAATCCTTATATATATCAAAACGACTTATTGAAACGTATAAATACATTCAGAATAGAAAATGATAAAGCGTGTGATGGAACGTGTGTATCATTTTAATAAGAAATACTGTACCAAATTTGGTATGGTCTATTTTTATTTGAAATCTAGATTTAATCGATGTACTACTAAACTAATTGACTATAAAGGCGTTAACTTTTTCGAATGAATTGCATGTCTGTTCATACCGTATACACATTGATGGTACCACCCTGGATGTAGCAATCATGGCCAACTGCCGAATATCTTCTGAGAATGTATTACATTCATCATACCCTGCGACAAGTAGGGCGGCAACACCGTCACCTGATCGAAATAAGAGTTAAAATAAAATCAACATTTGTGTACATTATTCTAATTGTTGCAAATATCAGTGATTGGTGTGTATGTGTGGATTTGTTTGGGTAAACACAACATTCAACGCGAATGTTCCTTGGTAGATCCTGTAAAAAAAAATTGAGTTGTTGTTTATTGTTGGCACTTCAATAAATACCAGGCTGCTTATAATGCATTACAAATCATGAATCGATATTTGCGTTAAGAGTGGAACATGTTTTACATGCCGAGTAAATTAAAAGCTGAAAACATTAAAGTGTGCTAACTCTTATTATTCGTTCATCTTATTACCAGTATACCGATTTAAAGATGCCCAAACGACTACATTCATAAAATCTTAAATACAATATTTGTGTTAAACAAATATGTTTATGATTAAATTTAATACACCTTTATACTTACCAATGAATGGTTTAATCTCCGCCCCACATGTGTGGCATACAATCGGGTTGACATGCGAGTTTCTCAGGCATGTGCAGCAAAGACTGTATGCACATTTATGATTCATTCTGAGAATATCTGTTACAAAACATCATAAGTTTAGCTTTAACATTTTTATTTTACCTCGATTGCATCAAAAACATAAGGCTTATTCAAACGCTCTTGAGTCGAACGCTCCTGGGTAGAACAACTTCTTGTGTCCATGGGGGTGATGTTAAGAACGCTCCCACAGTGGGTATCAAACCCATGACCTCCCAGACACCATATCCATTACGCCACGGCGACCTTTTTGCATTATGCGTTTAAGATTTATAGGTTCCATACAACATGACACATATTTATTCTATGCTTAGTGGAAAAAGAGATGTTTGTAACACATATGTGCCTTCCTCCAAACATTTAAATAATTTAAATAAATGTTTTAAGGTTTTAAAACAGAAAGTTAGACATCATCAAACAATAAATCATAAAATGGGAAATGCAGCTGGCTTGAACAAGATATAAACATCATGGCAATAAGGATTGAATTCTTTAACGCATCTTATTGAGATTTTCTCACAATAGAAAGTGTTTTAGTGGTCTTACCGGAATAAGAAAAATGCTGTATTTTTTTATTCATGTTTAAAATGTCATTTGACTTAGAAATTTGACCCATTGACCTCAAAATCAATCGGTCATCATACTCCTACGACAATCAGACCGGCTAGCATAACGACTCGACTGACTGCTGACAGACGGACAGGTGAAAATCAATATTAACCCGGACCTTTGAAGGGGGGATAATTAAAACGGGGATAAATACAGTAAACTTGTTCACAAAATAAAATAATATATACATACATATTGGATATGTTTAAACAATGACTACACGTTGCTTTGAGATTTGCTAGTAACCACTTGAAAGTAATATCGAAGTGCATACTTAATTTATGTTTAACAAACCCCGCTTACCTTTGGCTACTGCAGGGTTCACTAAACATCGTTCACAACGACCATCATTATTTGGTGACCAAAATTGAACTGAATTCGTTCGGTATAATACCTGCAGCAAACAATGCAATACATATGTCGCCTCATATTTCCACTAAAAATAAAAACAAACCAATTTATATTATACAAGTTTCAAATAAAAAAAAACTTAATTTCCTTAATGAAATTCATCAAAATAGGTAAACGAAAGATCTTAAATCAAGGTTGCAATAGTACTATTCTTTATCAAACTTGTTCAAGAATTGTGTAAGTATGCGAGCATTTGAAGGCGGGGCCAGATTTTCGCTTCATTGTTTAAAACCATTTATCTTCTAATCAGAGATATGTACGTGTATATTTTTTTTTAAATAATAAAGAGTTGCCCGTTTGTGATAATAATTTTCAATGCTTTAGAAACCATTCGTGTGCTATTAAATTCCAATCTAGAACTAAATTAATTTATGTGTGTAAGTTCCATGTCTATAGTTTATAAGGCTCAGAAATTCATTCTAGCGCATGTTTAAGTCCATTGTAACATTTAATCTTACACATACTTTGCAAATACGATTAACTTGAAAGCATTTCAAAATGTTATGTCCAAAAATTAAAGTGAATGTATTTATCTAAAATAGATACATACTTATAACACTTTTCCCTTGACCAAAATATGTTTGCTTGCGGTTCTGTTATTATTTTTGCAGAGCGAACATAGTCTCCATTATAATAAAATAACGGTTATTTCTTTTTTTCTTGTGTCGTATTTAGCATAATTATCGCATGGAGCATAAAAGTGTTGACATAAACATATTACATAAAATAATATATTTAAAATCATAATATATCTGTCATAAAAACGTTTTAAACAACGGTCACCTTTATTATCGCAAACCAACAATAAAAACATTTATGTATTGGTGTTTTATGAAAATGATCATTTGATTGACCTGTCAGTGTCCCTTGTCAACGTATGGGGCAGAAAATAACATAACAATCTGTAAAACACGGTCATAGATCTTATCAAATTATATTGTGCTGCTAGAATTTCGAGCTAAATTTATTTTTGCAAATGAGAAAGCTATTTACACATGACTGCAACATTGCAGAATTTATTCTTAATTTTATAACAAAAATACTTAACACTTTTTATACTTAATATTGCTTGGAGTAATTGAATGCCTATATGTACACATTGGTTTTAATTTTACACGAAAACTAAAGTCTAAATAGCCGGACAAAAAGTGGCATTATTTTGTAAGTACACATTTGTTAGAAGTCCATCAAATAATATACATATGGACTAAAATATGGAGGGTGCTTTTTACTACCTCTAATTTGCGTAAAATACTAGTCAGTGTTAACGAAAAAAATCAAACTTTCTGTCAAAACATGTCAGTTAACAGATGTCTTTTATATACACATTAAGCACAAACACGGCCGCTTTCTTAAGATAAGGTGACATTCTAAAATTACCAATTACATATTAAAGAATGGAGGTGAACATGTTGGACTGTATCTGAATACGTTTCTTCTAAATTCGTTTCTATAGATGTTGTACGATATAGTATCTCTTTCGAATATCAAATATTGGTTAGTCTAGTTTTCGTTAAAATCGAAATTTAATTAAAAGAATTACTAAGTTTAAACTATTTTTTATTAAATCATAAAGAAAGCTGAGCATTTATTTCCCTTCATTCAAATGAATTTAATATTATAAATTAATTAAGTACAAACATAAACCTAAAATATGAACAAGTTACTTTGCTTCTAGGTGAAATTGTACCCCGAAACCCGACCACCTCCCATATGGGTTCTGTTATGACCCTACCATAGTGGGATATAGCAAGTTTTAAACTTGTCCATAAAAAAAGGCACACAATAAATTCCGAATTAATTTATTAATCATATTTTGTTCCGCTCTTTTTATTTACCACATTAAACATTAAATAAAATATATTGTTCCAGCCTTAAAATATTGAATATACCATTTCGTATTTAAGCATATATATATATATTAAAGCCTGACTGAACAAAATGAACATAAGCATAAACAAACGACAACAAAAACCAAGTATATATTTAAGGTTCGTCCTTTTATCATTATTACTCAATCTCTGCATAGAACATTCCATAAAACAATAATTTAATAAGCATGGCAGTCCGATAATTGTTAACTACAATGACCGGGAAAGACCGAATGACGAGATGAACTGCGTAAGTTTCTGTAAATGATTTGCCCAACGGATTCCACTTAACCAATTTTATATTTAAATCTAGAAATATTTGTGCAAGCATTTCAGATCTCGTTGTCCGCACATTTGACTGAAATGTCTATATACATATAAATAAAATTATAGTTTTATATCAAAAGGGTCACATGCATTTAGTCGTCTCTCACCTGAAACCCGCAGGAACTCACAGTTTGAGCAGCTTTTGTGAAGGTTATGTCATAAATGTGGCTTCTGAACTTGATTTTTACCAACAACATTTTTTGCATTCGGCTGAGATATCATAAGAACAAATGTTCTGACCAATATGAAGAAGTGAAAGTGACAAGTTCCATGCTGATTGGGCTAAACGTATGACTATTAGAGCGTTTACAATGCTTCACTGCAGACATACAAGGAAAACTGTCCCGTCCATGGTTGCTTTAGATTTCAATAGACCAAAATCATTTTCGAACTGAGCCAAGATATCATTTGAATAAAATATTCTGAGCAAGTTTCATCAAATTTGGACGAAACATGTTGCAGCTTTTATTCACAATGTTCCTATAGCCATATAAAGAAAATAACCCAGCCCCCTCCGTGGCCTCCTGGTGGACATGTTTTAACAACGACATTGCATAAATATGCCATACATGCACGTATTAGCTCGTCACAATGGTTAACTTCTTGTAAATAGAAAAGAATATATGATTTAAAAAAAAGAAACTTAAAGCCCTTAAAAACATATACCATGAACAAGAATATAAATAATGCATCCTTGTGAAAACTCTGAAATAAAAATACTTGAAAAAAAAAGAAAATACTTTTATTTGTATAACAAATAATGTATAAGTTCAAAAATCTAATTTTAAAGTCAGTCAAAAAGTTATATGATTAGTTGGCGGCACTGCATATGTAAATCTGAACAGCCCAAAGAAACTTGAAACCTATGAAGTAAAATCAATATTAAATTGTACATGTATTTACTTCCTAGAGAATCTTAGGTTTCTTTAGAATCTTTAGATGATTATTCGCAGAAATTGAAGCCAAACTCCTAGATGAGGGAAATTATGGCTTTCTTACAACTTAATTATATGCAATATAATTTGCAGAATGAAACATACCAGTAATGACGCTGATCTTAGCATAGCTAAAAATTATTGACTCAGAGATGTGTGTTGATTTTTAACGATCAGCAGGTGGCTAAAATTGATCAGTAAGAGATAACAGTGGATTCCTGACAAGCCAAGTATTCAGGATTAGAGGTGCAACACAATTTAAGTTATAAACACATGTTTTCCCCCGAAGTCATTTTCTGCAAAACTAAATCGTTTAACCTGGAATGTTGATAATCTTTCATTAATATTATTAATATGGCATAAGGCATGTTTGTTGCTATTCATTACCAACCAATACTCATGTTCATCGTTATCAACTTTATCATCATAATCATCCTCAGAAAGAAACAAAATCAACAAAAATGATGATGAAGATTGGCAGAAAAAAAGTTCTAATAATGTCACAATGCTTGACTAGTGCTATATGCGGAAAGCTTGCCCCAGGCAGCAATGTTTTTTTCAGAGGCCATGGACCATTTTTACACTTTATCAAGATATCTTTAGAACATATGTTCTGAGCAGGTTTCATGAAAAAGCGACAAAAAATGTGACTTACAAAGTGTTCGCAAGCCATATATAGCCATATAAGAAAAATATATCATCATCATCTTCATTATTCATCCTTAAATTCAAATTAACAATAATCAACACCGAATTCATTATCTTCAGTTCTACATCATCATAAGCATTATCCTTTTTTGTCATCATAATTATAATAAGATTAATTACCAATAGAAAAGAAATACCCACGTTCGAAAACAAAGCGAACAAAGCCTTTTAAAAATCAAAGCCTTTATGTTCAGTATTGCCTTTTGTCGTATGTAAAACTGACAAAAGCACAGGTTTACGATATGTATATGTATATATATATATATATATATGTGTGTAAATCGAAGAACAGCTTTATGTTTTTAATATTTGTTATTTGCACTCCCATTGAAGAGTTTGTCTGTTACTGTCAGCCTTTGTCATTCTTGTTGGAGGTGTATGTCGAACATAGATGTATTAGCGACCGTGTGTGTATGCTTGCAGGTGAGTGTACATCTTCTTTTTGAACTCGACGCNATTTTTCACAGATAGTTGGTCCTTTTATCTTTTTATGCTTCCTATATATATATATATATATATATATATATATATATATATATTGTATAACAAGTGACGTTTCTATCGTGATAAAGGTCCAAAATTGTGGACAGAAAACGGACGACGGAGGACGCAGGATATGTCCATACATCAATAGCTAACAGAGCACATCGTGCTTAGGTGAGTTAAAGACAATCGCAGAAATACTATTTCAAACATATATAAATTCGAATATTTTAATCTGAAAATAAAGCTCATAAGCGAATTTGTTTATCTGTTCGAAGAATAATTTCATGATTATTAATCTGAAAATAAAGTTGTTTACCTCAGTTTGTTTAGATAGTTCATCTCTCATCTGTTTCATCTGTTTATAATGCAAACATGTAACCGATAAATCTACCACCTTCGTTGCCACCTCTTCGTTCCAGATATGATGCTTAAAAAATAACAATGTTATCAAATTTTAATTAATACTAATAAGAAGCCTTAAAAGCAGTCACGTGATAAGAAAAATTAATAAAATGTAATAACATGAACAAAGGCTTTGTATGAATTAATTCTGTCGCTTTATTAAAGTCTTGAACATCTGAAAAACATGTTGGTCAAGTTCATATAAAAGAAGTCAGAGGGAGGGAACTAAAAACTATGGCCTTAACTGAGTAGCTCTTGTGACGAATGTTGTTGACCAAGAGATGATGAATATAAAATGGTCATAAGGGCTGGTGCAAAAATATGATTATTGTATGATTAAGGAAGTTGAAATGTTTTCTTTATTAGTTTAGTTATTATTGAAAACATGATAAATAACAAAACGAATTTTATTAATATACGGGAAGTTGTTTTTGAATAAATTGAATGCATTTATTTTATGACTAAATTAAATTGTATTACTTTGAAACAGCTGGACAATGAACAGTTGTAATAATACAAAGTTTCTTAAATTCAGTAAGAAATAGTTTTGGAACATCAACTACGAAAAAAAAGGTTAATAATAAGGAAATGGTATCTCACCTGAAATAACGCCATGACTTCATCTTCGTTTAAATGTCGTAGTTGCTGTCCACCATGCAGCACAGCCTGTTTTCCGGTTATTAGTTCGCGCATAACTGAAATTCATATTAAGTTCCAGCTGTGAAACAATGTTTATTAAAATTAAGAAATGCTCGTTTTGAACACGTGTTTACAAAACACATCTAAAGAAACATTAAGGGAAGGTGAAAAACAAGAGCTGCCCAAATTAAGCGCGCTCGACTATTCTTCCGCTTTTATAGTGTAAGGTTCTTTTTCTCCCACTTACCTCGTATAATGAAAACCCAGATATATTATTTTTGAATAGTTACAATAGTTTCATAGAATGAGTAAATTAAAACAATTACAGAGCGAGTTCAACAAGAAATTATGACAGAAGGCTGCGGCTCGTATTCACCAACCAATTATTAGACTTAAGCCTACAATTAAAGAATTATCTTGAAATTGTGTTTGTAATATTATAAAACAGTTCAATATTATACGAAATGTAATACCTCTAAGTACATGTATACATTACAAAAATAGATGTTTGACAAAAGCAAAATGTATTAAATGAATGTATTCAAACGCTAAACACATTTTCTTTGTGTTAAGTTTGTTCTTCATTCTTAAATAAGAAAAATGGGTTGGTAACCCAAGGACCTAGGTTAAAAACACTCCTGACCTTGGCCTTTGACCTTGAAATGTTAGCTTGACCTTTGAGGTGGGGAGACGGTAATTACATGGTTCATTGTGGACAAGTGTGGTAACTAATTGTAAAATTACTTGATTAATAAAGTGGTTCTTTTTAATGATAAAATTACATTAAGACAAGCTGTATCATAGCCTTAATTTACATCTGAACTAAATGTTGCCTTGACCTTTAAGCTAGGGAGACGGTTGATACAAGCTCGGGTGGACTTATGCACTTACGCACACACATACACTCGATCATTGTACCTGCTATATCGAGTTTTCTGCAATCAAAACATTGCATAACAATACCTCAGTCCAAACTTATGTTATTGTGCATACACCTGTTTGCCTTTTTTTAACATAATGACCATGATGGCCCTTAAGAGCTCACAGGAATTCACGGACACCAATTGTTGAAGACTTTACCAGGTGATTCAGAGTTTGACCCAGATTAAAACATGGCTTTCATATTGTCAAGATAAACATTCGGATCAAGTTTCATCATTTGACCTTGTGACCTAGTTTTTGGAGCAACTGATTGTGAAGATAAACATTATGACCATGTTTCATCAAGATTTGCTCATACATGTGGCCTATAAGGTGGTAACAAGTTTTTCAAAATATTTGACTTGTTGAACTAGTTTCTTGACGAACGAAACACAGATTAATTTGTAGCATAAATATTGCGTAAATTAATCCTTCGATCAAGTTTCATTACGATTGAGACATAACTATTGGGTCTAGAGTGGTAACTAGGTTATCTTATATTTAACCTGGTGACCTAGTTTTGGGACGCACGGGCACCAAATTCAATCTCGGTCTAGAAAATGTAAAGATGAACATTCTGACTCAGTTTATCAAGATAAAGTTATATATGCTTTGTCTAGAATAGTTACAAGGTTTTTCTATGATTTGCCCTGTGATCTAGATTTTGACTAAAACTCAGCCTAGATATTGAGAAGATTGAGATTCGGATCAAGTTGCATTAAGATTGATTAATAAATGTGGCCTCTAGAGTGGTTACAATATTTTTCTAAGATTTCATCTGGTGACCTCTGTTTTGGACGCACGTCACCCAGATTAGAACTTGTCCTTGACAGTGTCAAAATCAACTTTCTGACTAGGTATCGTCAAAATTCGATCAAGCATGTGGGTTCTAGATTGGTAACGAGATAAAAGTTTAAGCCGCAGACCGCATAACGCACGACGATAGACGCCGCACATAGGGTGATCGCGATATCTCACCTTGCGCACTTCGCTCTCATATGAATGGCATAAAATGTAATCCCACTCTTGGTCTGCATGTAAGCCACCTACATACCAACCTCCGCCCAGATATTGACTAGTTCAGAGCCGCTTGTCAAATCCCGACCGCCAGTACAAACAACGTGATGATGTTCAAACATAAGTATTATAATATATCATTTAAATAGTTGTTTTCGATATATTTTTATTTTGAACTGGTATCAACATCTTTCCTTGACCGTTCTGGCCGTTGTGAGGGTGAGAGGGACGACGACACAGAGATCCTCCGCAAGACAAGTCTGTTGTGGGCTGTTGTAGCTCATAGAAATTGATCCATGGGAAGGGATGTCCACTCTTTCACTTTGTCCATCCTGTTTTTCGTCTGACGGCAACTAGGCAATCTTCCTCTGGCGCGCCCTGCAGCACAGTCTTGCACAATGAGTCGACCCTGGTGACGTGTCTAAACCATGACAGCTTTCGTCGTTTGACGGTTCGCAGGAAGGGTTCTTGTTGGCAAATACTTGCTGTCATGTTCCGGACGAACACGTTGGTCTTGTGCTCCATGTAGAAGACGCGGAGCAGTCTTTGGAGACACTTCAAAGGCTTGTATCCTGCGTTCTGGGTATGTGTGAATCGTCCAGGTCTCGTAGTTCTACAGTAGGATGGAGACTACGAGCGAATTGAATAGCATGTACTTGGTGAAGTAGCTGACGGAGCTGCTTGAACACAACCTTCTCGGTCTTGCCATCGATTCGGTCGCCATTGCAAGTCCTATTCGGACCTTAACGGTACTGGTGCCATGAAGTTATTTTGAGTTGCTGCACGCAAACCTAAACAATAGCGGTGTCCTCGACAAATGGGTGAGTAGTATTACTCAAACTATTCGATGAATAATCTAGCTTAAATGTATATATTCATCTTAACATAATAATCTAATACAATTGTTGTTTCGTTAAATACTTGCCTACGCCAAGCCCATGGTAATCATCTTTCTTTGAAAACTCAATTGGCATAGTTTGTGCGTAGCCCTCTGTACCTGACAGTTGAACCTCTAGGGTAACACTGTCCTTATCATCTTTCAACTCTACAGCGGATCCGAAATCAGTCAATCTTGCATTTAGTTTGGCATCCAACACAATGTTCTTTGACTTTATGTCATGATGCAATAGTGCTTTCCTGTAAAGAATGTTCTGATGAATAAACATTCCACAAACTTATATACATACATGGACACCATGCAGTATGGTTTCTCATAACGAATGCAAAACGTGTTTAATTGGTTGCATATGTATTTGTTTATTACTCTGAATTAATATCCAGAATGTCATTTCTTGTCTTTTCATGTACAATGTTTAAACAGTAACGCAATGCATCTGCTAGCTTAATCTTAATAAACAAGCATGTACCTGTCCTGGGTTCCAGTGTGTATAAAGTCAATTGCACAGGATATTTGGTGAATGATTTTCATCCTGCACCTCATGTCTAGCTTCGGTGGATTTTCTTTTTTTCTTGTGTCGTATTGAATCGCATCAAACAAATCACCGTTTTCTAGATAAGGTGACATCAAATAGTATATGCTGTTTTAAATGCAAAATGTAAAAAGCAAGTAAGTTTAACGATAAACAACATATACATAAAGAGAAATGACCAAATTTAACGTCTTCAAACACCAATACAACACAAACAAACATATAATTTATTAAAATTTAGAAATACTATTCGTTTAACTTACTTGTTCCCTTTATCTTCATGATGTGCAATAAGAGGAACGATTCCAAAATGCAATATCTTTGCCACATACTTTTCCTGAAACACAATATGATTTACACTATGTGGCGATATACATACTACAGACACAATATAGATATCAATAAAAACATGCATTCCAAAAATATGCCAAGGCGATGGTTAAAACAGATTGTGCGTTTAGTCGTAGTATTAAGCTGCTTTTTTACTTAATGTGTTGCTCATTAAGCTACCGCTGCAAGGGTTTCCCTTTTGAAACGTCAAGCCTGAATAACGTTTCCTTCTATGAAACAACATATACATACTATGCGATGCCTTTTTTCCAAGAGAAATAAAAGAATGTATAGTAAGCAATGTCAGTATTTTATCGATTTCTTCAGTATATGGTGCCGGGAAGATGGTTGAATGGTTAATAGCATTAATCGTAGGTCGATATATTCGTATTGAAAAAAAAAGAAAACATTGTTTCGTTAAACTTGTGTACAAATTTCAGAAAGAAAACAATGTATATAATATTTATTTTCTGTTAAAGGTCTACTAGCAAGGCAACTTACCTTTATTATAAGTGCATCGATGCTTGTTCGATAGACAGAACGCTTCGTGATTTGCTTAATTGCAAGTCTAGTTCCGAAGGCATCTATTTTCTTGTCCGCTGAAACACGATGACAAGAGTTACTGTTTATTTCAATAAATATAGATAAAAGATTGACGTTGAGGCATACTAACAGCATACACAAATAAATTAGTATTAATTTCATGCATATAAATCCAAGCTATTTATAACAAGTCGGTTGAGGGGGTGGGAGGGAATATAGGAATCCCATTCGTCAATCCTTCCGTCCATACGTCAGTCTGTCCGTAATACGTTTGTGTTCCCTAAATATCCCTTATGATTTTTGACGGATGTTCATCAAACCTCAACTAATAAGGGCATTCAGCTGAACAGCATAAATATCTTTCACAAGGTTTATACATATGTATGGATTTCCATTAATATCTCAAATCATTCGCAATTGATTTGCGCAGAAACCATGTTTCCTATTTTATGCACATTGAAGTGGCATTGACATTCACCGGGGATCCCCATTCCCATATGTGATGTCTAGCGATTACTTGATATAAACTGCCAACAATGCCCCTTAATCGCTAAGCTGAGTTTACGGACACCAATAGTTGAACACTTTATCTGGTGATCTAATGGGTTACACCCACTTGACCCAGATTCACACCTTGCCTTGATACTGTCAAGATAAACATTCTGACCAAGTGTCATCAATAAATAGATAAACATGTGGCCTATAGATTGGAAACGAGTTTTGTTCTTAGATTTGACCAGGTGATCTTTGTTTTTAAACGCACCTGATCCAGATTCAGACTTGGCCTGCATATTGTCTAGATAATAATTGTGACCAAGTTCCATCAGGCTTGTGTCATAAATGTTTCCCCTAGAAAGGTCAGAATTGTTAAATTGGTTTAATATCTGACCTTAATACCTATTTTCTAGACGCACAGGACCAATAATCGAACTTCGCTTATCTATTGTCAAGATGAACATTCTGACGTAGTTAAGTAATAAATGTCGATTAAAGAGTAGTAACAAGGTTTGACAAACTTTCACCCGTTGACTTTGTTGTTTTGACGGCCATCACCCAGATTTGAACACTTTCTAGATATTGCCAAGATAAATATTCTGACGATGTTTCATCTAGATTAAGTCATAATGTGGCCTCTAGAGTGGTGTCTATGTTTCTTTTAAAATATTTGATCCGGTGACATAGTTTTTGGATGCACGTGATCCAGATTCAAGTCCAGCCTACATATTTCCAAGATAAACATTCTGAGCAAGTTTTATGAAGATTAAGTAATGCATGTGGTAATAAGAATTTTCCTAGTGACCTAGTTTTTGGCACGTAACACAGATTCTAATCCAGCCTAGAAAATGTAAACATAAACATTCTGACCGATTTTTATCAAGATTTAGTTATACTTGATATATAGCGGTAAAAAGATTAGACCTTGTGACCTTGTTTTCGACATGACCAAGATATAAACTATTCCTATATTGACATTCTGACCATTTTTGTCAGTATTGGGTTTTAAATGTGGCCTCTAGAGTGGCGGGAAGATGTTTGTAAGCTTTGACCTGGTGACCAAGTTTTTGGACGCACGTGTCCCGGGTCCATAATTGGTTTATATATAATCTAGATAATTATTTGGACCAAGTTTCACCAATATTAGGTGAACGACGTGGCCTCTGCAATGGTAAAGAGCTATACGTTGACGACTTATACCACATGGCACACGAAGACGGACGCCGAATATAGGGTGACAACAATAGCTCACATTGAGCACTGCGTGCTCAGAAGCGCTAAACAATTTAACAATTTGACACATATATACAAGGTTTCATGATCATAGTATGTGTACTTTTCGCGTTATTTTATCTTTTGCGGATGGTGAACAGTGGACGCGATTGATAGACAGAAACAATGCACTCATATGGCAGAAGGTGTATACCAAGTTTCATGATTACAGTGGCTGACTAGTTACAAAATAAAGTTTTATTCTATTTTGAGTAACAGTGGCCTGACCTTACACATATGGTGGAAACCGAAAGGTCTTACATAGTCCTCACATGCTCCTTTATGAGTATACAAAGTTATGTTTAAGACTTTTCAGTACTTTCTGAACAATCGCGCGATCAAGTTTGACGATATGTACTTGTCTATTTATATCCGTTTTCTCAAATGGACATAAAGATGATCATATAAACAGAAATAAGAAATCTACAGACAAACAAATGCGAACCCAGTAACTGAATGTGTTGAACCATTTCAATCATATAAGGTTGTAAAATACGTTTACCAAGTTTCATCCCAGTTCCTTTTATACCCCATGATAAAATATGACATTTCTGCAGTATAATAACAGCAGTGAAAAGAACAAAATTGTTCTTTTCACCGGTGAAAAGAACACATTTTCGGAATTCCTTTTTCTATTTTTAGATTATCATATCAAGATGTACTTCCCTTGTTTATATCCTTGTTTATATTTTTTTCTATGATCACGAGTGAAATAAAATCGATTGTCCACCGAATCCAACAAATTTTCTATTTTATGTTTTTTTCCCGTTTATTTACATTGTGAAAGAGTTTAACTGAATAATTTCCCTGGAATAATGACGTCATTTCGTCAACAAAATGACGTCATTTCGTCAACAAAATGACGTCATTTCAATTGAGGCACGCCACGGGAGAGAGGGTCACTTTTCAGCGAAAGGGAAATTATAATTAATCATTTTCTTGAAAAGATGGCATAAAAGAAACAGAAAATGTGTTCATGTTAGTGTGAAATCGTTTGTTATTTCACTCGTGATCATAGCAAAATAATATTTTCACTCGCTGCGCCACTCGTGAAAATATATTTTCTATGATCACTCGTGAAATAACAAACGATCTAACACTGACATGAACAAATATCCTCTATATCTTCGTGTTCTTTTTTTAAATTCACGGGAAGAACATTTGCGTACGGACGTTTATTCAGGCGGACGGACAGACAGACATGACGGACGGTTGGTAAACTTATAGTCCCCTACTTACCAGCGATGCCTACGGTTTTTAATAAAGCAAAAAGGGATTTTGCAATTATTCGAAGAAACTTTTCTCAAACCATTCTTGAAGATTCTTGTTTACAATACATCTAAATGATTGTTTTTATCCACTATGTTGGTGTTTATGTACCGTAACAGTGCAATTCCATATTGTTTACGCCATTAGAATATTGTTAATGCTTTATATCGCCCTTAATATTGTCAACCCCATTTATAACATTTTGAATCGGTTTCATATCGATCCCTAGTTGTTTGTGTCACGAAAAGCATATAAAACATGTAAAAGAAAACATATATAATTATTTCTAAGAATTCATTATGTTCAGACATTATTTGAAACGTAAAACTCAACTTCGTTAAAATATTTACGTGGCCGGTCGCAAATTCTTTTCAGATAAAATTTCCCTGCCCTTAGGTAAAAACGTCAATTTACTGTCACCCATTGGGTTTTAATTGTACTTGAATTGCCGGTCACTTCCTTTACGGATGTCAACTATTACCGGTCCAAAAGCATTAATTATCGGTCGACACCATATTGTTTCGTTAATTGCCGTCACCACCTTTTCATTGGTTTTCTGCACGAGTGATTTCTACGTGCCACATTTTCATTGGTTGTATGTATGCCAGATTCGCCAGCTTATATTTTGAATACATGTTATGTATTAATTGCTTACTAGAACTAGGACAAAGGAATAGCCCAGTCATGTTATTATTTGCGGAATAAGACTGTTTCGTATATAACTCATATACGGACGAATTTGTGTAAAAGTGTTGTTTATTTGGAGAACGTAAGTATACATATAGAAGTTGGAACAGAAATTAAATTTGACTTGAATTCATCTATGACTTTGTTATACATTACACGTTCTTATACGGATAAATATACAATATTAGAATGGAACCAACTTGCAATATTCACCATGTTATAAACTACATTCACTCAGTTAACACTATTCACGCCATTACGGCAAATTGCGCATGGCGTTTTTAAGCGAACGGACTGTGCTACACTTTTCTTTCAAACAAGAAGACCAAGTGTTGCATAAATGCACAGAATAATGCTTCCATCGGCTTACTGACAGTCAAAAAATAAAGGCATTTGACCATTCAATAATCATTTGACAGGCCAGTGGAATAAGACTATGTCTGGTGCAATACCTCGCTTTTTACATAGTGTAATTTATTTATAAAAAACAGTTAACATTCCAAAACAATGTCCTGAACTAAATTCATGGTGAATGAGCAAGAATAGATTTTTAGAGTCCTCGAAATCTTTCTATTTTTAAAAAAAAGGAAAACTGCCCCATTCTCTAGCAATAAAGGTTATCAACAGGACCGATTTTGGAACCCGCTCGAGCTGTCTTTAGAGCTTTCAGGGAGTGTGCAAACACAATATATCTTCCAGAGTGTTCACAATTTTAAATAAAGCATATAAATCAAACTGCCACCCCTTGGTCGCAATGTTTTTTTAACAGAGGGAAACAAGTGTCGTACAACGAACGACAGATAAAAACCGAATAGAAAAGCTCACCAAGAGCAGAGTGCGCCCAGGTGATACAAGATAAAAAAAAAACATANAAAAAAAAAAAAAAAACATTAAAATGATACTTACTTATAAATACTTTTGCAAATTCTCCGTCGATAACTGTGGATTGGTTTTTCAAATTGTCAATGTAATCTTTTTGTAGATCTATTAACCAACCGTCGTACAAGTCTTTTTTCATTTTTATTGTTATATCTCTGCTGATGTCTTGCAATTTTCTTTCATCTGAAAAAAAGCAAACAATTGTTATATGCAGCAATTAATCAATTACTACTCATTTATAAGTTGTTAAATAACATAATAATATAACAAGGCGTGTCACTAGATTTAACATATGCCTTCGAAGTATAGGCTTGTCAGTGGAGGCAGTTCTATAATAAGTTTACTGAACATGGAACAAATCATTAAACACCAGATAATGTTACAGAATTATTCATATCATGAGGACCAATGTCTGCAAGTTTTTTACTATTTAACATTGAAAAAAAAGGAAAACGTCTGCGGACAAGTTTGTGTCAATTATAAGTTGAAAAAGGGGCATAACGTATGTAATTTTTAACGCAGAATGATAAAATTCCAACATGCACAACTTCACATCATGAGATACAATGCCTGCAAGTTTAAATATTGTATATTGAAAAGTGTCGGAGGACGCATGCGGACAAGTTTGTGTCTACGAACAGAAAGACGGATAGATGTCCATTTTGATTCCAGTAACAACCCCTTTACTTCGAAGAGAGGGTTTAAAACGGTCTTGTGCTCGTGTTTGCTTGAATTAAAGCAAGAGGTTTATGATGGCACCAAATCATTAGTGTGATTTATATGAATGAGGATGGTCTCCAAAGGAACATTTCTCCGGCATTATTTAGAATTTTAGTTATCTGTTTATCAGAAGAAATTTGCAGCTATGAAGACAAGTTATATGATATCTATAAAATTGAACCATTTAGAAGTTTTTTTGTTTCGGTATAATAAAATTAATATTTTATTTATGAGGAATACAGTTATTTTGTTAATAAATAAACAAAATACTGTTGCCCGCGACTTCGCACCGAGAATGTGTTTTTTTCGGGTTTCCAAAAATCACAATATAGCTTTGATTAGATAAATTGTAATGTGCTTAATGATAATGAAATAAATTATCATATGATTTGCTTAATTTTAATTGTGTTATATGATCTCGTTAAAATAGTACAGAACCTCCATCATCCTCGATTGTCTGTCGACCGAAATCTGACAACTTCAACGACCAAAGTTCAGGACACTTCTGTAGTTGAGATATTAGAAACCCAAATGTAGCTTCAGACTTGTTTTGTTCTTTCCATTCACGCAGAAATTGATAAACTTGTTCGTAATGAGAAGAACTGTAGTCTTTCTTAATTTGTTCGACAGTTTGTTCTGCAATCCTCAAATTGACTGCAGCGGAATCAAATTGATGGTGTACCCGAAGTGTTATTCGTGCTAGATGAACGTCTGTTAATTTTGTGCTCGAATTCACAATTTCGTTATCTGAAAGACAAAACGGCAATAATGATCAGCTAATTTGTAATAATTTGAATGAAAGGGATTTTTTTTACAATGTTATTCATTATTTCATTACTCAAACAATGCAAAATATGTTTTCTTATTATGAAAAGTTACTTAAATACATATGATGAAATACATTCAGTTAATAGTTGAGTCATTCTAACGGTAGTGAGTAAAATCATGTGTGGTATTAAAAAATCGATTTAAATGCTCATTTTTTAATGACCTAAAATGTACTATAAATAGATATATTGCTCTACCGCCTTTCAGTTTTCGGGATGAGACGGACACATTGTTGATCCGTTCAAAGACGTATTATTGCAAATGCCAAATGCGGCTTTTTTTTAGAAACAAGTCTTTATCAATAAATGAACAAAGTAAATCAGTGTTGCTTTACATTATTTGTTGACCCAAACGTTGCATATGTCTAACGTTAATTAACGAATGTATGTAAACAGTGTCTGATTGCAAAAAGTGACTATAAAAAGGACATTCATGCATACTATGTTCTATGCAAACATGTTATATTACTCATGCTAATTATAACATGTTTTGATAGAAGTAAAGTATAATGTTTGAAACGTTATTTTAAAACAGAAGCATACACGTGTATGTATAATCCTAGTTGATAATCCAGGGACCTAATTGCACTAGTGCCATTACCTGGGTGCTCCATAATTAGTTCTTCTTCATGCTTTTCAAGGGTCTTTAACAAATCGCCGTGGTCTCTCGCTAGGTACTCTTTGAACTTCCTGTAGGTGTTCACACCACCTTTACCTATTCGTCTCATCAATACACGACATTTTGCTTCATTCGTAAATAAATTCTGTAAAACAGTGTACGGATTATATTACCAGTTAAAAAACGTGAACCATAATTAGGTAAGCAATGTTTACCAAGAGTAGATTTACGTTGCGCCATAAACTGTTAAAATACTTATAGACAAAAACATGTGGGTTTTGTTATCATTACACAGTTGTCGAACATGAGTTTCTAATGAATGACACAGTAAAAGGCCTAGTTTAATCCTTCGTTAGTCGACCCTGTCACCATACTGATATCGTTCGTCTGTGTTCTGACAACCTGCTGAGAACTCAGCACTTCGAACACTTAACAACTGAGGTCAATACACTGTATTTATCAACTGCTTATTTCGCTGAGAGAAAATAAGGAAGATACACGTACATAAAAATGTACTAAATATATCACGTGGCAAGACATTCAAGCAACAATGCCTTTTACATACTGTTTTATCCATCTGATGTTTGGTTTAAGTAACGATCGATTGGTTCATTGTCGGCTAAGGTACTACAGCGATTGTTCTCCTTCTTTATGAAGTGCCCCTAAAAGGAACTTTCCCAATAGAGGTTTTTACTACAAAATTCCCAAAAAAGAAGGACAATTTCGTCAATTTCGTTCCAAAAGTACATTATCTGCAAGTGAACAAATAAAATGAGCACTTAAACTGAACATTGCAAGCCCAAATGCATGTAAATGAATATTTGAATTGCTTTGTGCAAGTTATACCAAGCAATTTTAAAGACCCATAATTCCCAATATGAAGAGTTCAAGACTCGATTTTTTTTCCATGTCAGGGTTTTTCGCGCTATTTGTTCCCAATGTGTACGGAACCGGTACTTTTCCCAATTGGGCAAAAACAAATCGCTGTACTACTTACCCCGGGTCCTCGGGTGGTCTTATGTTTACTACAAAGTACCCGGGGTATGGAAATATACTAAAAAGTTACCCACAAGTATGGCCGGGTGCCTTAAAGAGTATTGTTCGTACCCGGGGTACATTGAAGTATACTTAAGTACTTTTAAGTAGTACCTGAGACGATAACGACCAATTGAGCCCACGTTACTTGTATGAAAGCATAATTGATTAGAAATTATACGCCGTTAGTTGTCTACCTTAATGTCACCCACGTCGTCTTCCTTCAGAAAGCCCGCCAGAAACGTTAGCACTTTGTCTACATTTATTTTTGCTACCAGGTCATTGTGAGCTCTAGACAACACGCGTTGGCAACCGTCATCACCTATCGAAACATATAATTTGTTGACAAAAGTGCTTATTTTCGTATGTCTTTTCATGTTTTTACACAGGAATGTCATTTCAAAATTAATGATATGAAATCAGAATTTAAGTTGTTTGGTATAAAGGATTCTTTTGTAATTGCAGGCCCAAACCGGTGAAAACAAACAGTATTGTTTACTCGTGTATTTGTTTAAACGTAAAAACCGTTTTGTTACCAACTCTAACTCCATGTGTAAATATGAACGATTATCTGACATATGGTTGACAAACCTGTATTGCTCTTATATTATATAGGCACATCGGTAAACTCAGTCATAAATCTAGTATGTGTTATTGATATGCGAAGACAATTGTATAAATGTATGTATAGAACAGCCAGCATTCGACCTTAACAGTAAGCCTACTGGTAACAGCGCAAAGTCACTGAGTATAGTTTGTCTGTTTCGAGACCCGATTATGGCTTCTTTTTTTTTAATTTTCTTTCATATTCGAATTCGGTGCCTTAATGGATCGTTGCACGCATAATTAGTATGTGTAAAAAATCTGCATCGAGAACAATTTTGAAGCATAAAGCTAACCGTGTGTATATCTCTTGAAACACTGAGACTGAGAACTAATGCATGTTGGTCATTTTGTTAGTTTCATTGCTATCACTAATAAATACATACATATATATGAAGACTTAGACTAACATGCATACTAATTTTTATCACATGCTATACCTTGTTTTCAATGTAATACAGACATTACGTATGTTTTTTTTTTATTATATGCTTTCCGGTGGTTTATAGAGAAATATCAGTGAAATCAAACTGGTATTTCACTGTTTTAAACAGTGAAAAATAACAGTGAAAAATATCGATATTTTTCACTGTTTTACTGTGAAATTACGTCATTTTTTATGAAATGACGTCATGTTTTTGACGAAATGACGTAATTATTCCAGCGAAATTCTCATCCATTTAAACTCTTTACAATGTAGATAAACGGTGAAAAAAAGCATAAAATAAAAAGAAAATGTGTTGGATTCGGTGGAATATCGATTTTAATTCACTCGTGATCATAGAAACAATATATTTTCACTCGTGGCTGCGCCACTCGTGAAAACATTATTTTCTATGATCACTCGTGAAATAAAATCAATATTCCACCGAATCCAACAAATATCCTCTATATATTACACATGTGTAGTACAAAATTTGTAAGCGTTTTTATTGGCCACAGAATCAATAACTTACCAATCGCATGGCTTTATTTTGGTGAAATGTCGTCAACATGAAATGACGTCACGATAGTAAACAACTTTTAGATCTATCAGCATTTGTTTGGTCAATTAAGATGTATTTTATTTATTATTAAAGCATGTGATAAAAAAAGATCTGACACTCGTTTTCATATCATACCATATTGTATTAAACACGTCCAGGAAGTTCGTTAGTAAGCTCGCCAAAGGCTCGCTTACAAACAAAATTTCTGAACTCGTTTAATAAAATATGGTATAATATAACAACTCATGTCAGATCCTATATATATGACCCTTACAATTTTAGAGATTGTCAGGAAACAATTTTCATGTAACAGGCACATGTTAAATTGATCTTTGAAATGTTTACCAGATGTTCATTGGTAAAGGACTACTTTCAACGTCACGGGACGCACACAAACGACGGACAAAAAAGGCCAACATTTAAGCTCATGCATATGTTAAGATGAGCTGTAAAGCTAACTTACTCAAATGGTATGGAGCCATGATCAACGCGACTGTAAGAGTTTACATTAAGACATCAGCCTATCTGAAAGAAGAGTGATGTACATATGTGTCCACAATATAATCCATGTCGTAAACAGAGAACTGCGTATTTAGTCAAATATCTAGAAATGTCATTCATGATATTAAATGGGCCGTCCAACAGATTTTGGCATGTATTGAAGATTGTCATTAAATACTTTAAATGCTTTATATTGATAAATTTTAATATTTGAACTAAAAATCTCCAGTAAAAAACAAAACTATAATACAATTTAAAAAAAAATGAAAAAAAGTAACCCTCAATAGGGCTCGAACCACTGACCGCTGGAATTCCTGGAGTAAAAAGTCTCCCGTTCAGACCACTCGACTATCCACGCTCAAACATGAGTGGATGTATTTTTAGCTATATAACCAATCCTCGTAGTTTCCCAAAATATAGTTTCGCGTCGCACGACGCTTTATCTGCTGGACGGCCCCTTTAATATGGTAATGAATTATTTGCTCGACGAATATAATCAAACCTTGACGCTGCAATGCCCTATGCACGTGTGCTACTTATGCATGTATTGTTCAATGCAACAAGAAGCATACCCACCACTATTTAACATATACAAAAAGTTAAACAAAGAATTCAGAGAGAATTTGGTTTATGCATAATTTGAGTTTAATTGTGTAAACATTGACAAATAAATTATTTTAGTCACAGACACTGGATTTGTCTCCCTTCTAGCTTTGAATAACACAAATCATGTCAAATGTACAACTTCGAATTCTAAATCGAACTTTAGCGACTTCTATGATCGCTTTTTAATTTTGGTTAGGGAACAAATAAAACGAACCTTTCTACTATATTTAATCTTAAGTACACATATTTTATTTCATAAACAAGTTGTCGTTAGATCCAAGTGTATATATAATGGAAAACGAAACTAGAACGAAAATTAACTTTATTTATTATTTGAATACGATTTTGATACAGTTTTGATACATTTTTGTTAAAATGACAAACTATTATCGATAAAAACATACCTTTATTGAAAAAAAAAGTTGTAAATATCCTAAATCAAGAATCATTATCTATAAAAATGAATACGGGAAATTCCAAAACTTTGCGATCCACACAATGACTCATCCGTAAATTAAATCAGGTCGTAAATCGTATTTGATCGACAATCTCCGGAATCGTCCGTAAGATAGAGCTCTTGTCTACTTTGTACCCATGTCGACTTGCTCCACATAAAGCATTTGGGACCTAAGTTATATTTGATGTATCGATGAACAAAACAAAGGTGTGTCGATAAATGTTTTGAAACGGCTTAACCAATTTATTGGATTTAGATTTTGATGTATAAATACAACTTTATTTTAAAATAAGACTATTTCAAAAAGCTAGATCTACATATCGTCGCCTCCCCGCAAAAATGGCCAACCTCAATATTTACAAGTTTTCAGGAGAAGAAAAAAATCATATATTTTTTTTTTAAATTGCAGAATGAAGCTAAAACTTTTCATGATGACTTTTTAAATATCCCTACATGTGTCATAATGTTTAAAGTGACGTGTCACTTTTTTTGAAAAAATATGAAAAAATTGTCTAACTCAAGCTTTGACTCAAGCTTAAAGCGCTTGAGTTAGACAATTTTCTCATATTTTTTCATTGTTTACATTTACTTTGGAAATTTTCGCATTAACTTTGGAAAATTTCGCACACATTTTCATGGGTATAACTTTGTAAGCCGATTGGATAGGACCTTGGCATTCTTTGCGGAAGAAGCGGGCCGTGTTCACCACCGCGAAAATGTCAAAACCCGTTTTCGTGCCAAAACTGAGATTGGCCATGTTCGCGGGGAGGCGACGATATATCAATTACATGTAGTTATTAAAATATTATAAAATATTATAAGGCCATGTGCGACCATGCGTGGAAATTGATGGTGATAGCCATGTGCTGTGGCCATAGGCGACTAAGCGTGTAAATCAATGGTGATATTTTAATGGATATCAACACTGTTGTGGACATAGGCGGCGAGGCGTTGAGATCAATGGTCATACTTAAAAATTCAAGTACTGAGTCCATAGGCGACCAATCATGGAAATCAATGGTGATATTTAAAGAGCCAAGTACTACAGCCATAGGCGACTATGTGTAGAGAAAACTGATGATATTCAAAGAGCCACGTATTGTGCTCATAGGAACACAGACGTGAAGATCAATGATGACATACCGGTATTACAGTGATAAGTACTGTGTACATTTATAGGCGATTAGGCGTTGAGACCAATGGTAATATTTAACTGTTAAGTAGGGTACCCTCAAATGGTATCGTTGTCCATAAAGTATCAAAACAAAGTGTTTAGATGATACACAAACTTTTTTTCTTGCAATCTTTAGAAAACTTAAAAAAGTGTGTACAACCATATTAAGCGTGGATATCATGGATAATAACCCATTTTTAATTGAGTTACTACCCTTTTTCATGCAATGGAAAAAAAGGAAAAGAGAACTGTAAGGCCGCATGTATGACTTGCTCTGTGTTCAAACCCTCAAACTTATATGACTTGTTTGAACATGTTCAAACCCTCAAACTAGTATGACTTGCTCTGTGTTTAAACCATAAAACTAGAATGACTTGCTCTGTGTTCAAACCCTCAAACTAGTATGACTTGCTATTTATTAAAAAACGTCAAACAAGAATGACTTGCTCTATGTACAAACCCTCAAACTAGTATGACTTGCTCTGTGTTTAAACCCTAAAACTAGAATGACTTGCTCTGTGTTTAAACCCTGAAACTAGTATATGATTTGCTCTGTGTTCAAACCCTAAATTTAGTATGACTTGCTCTCTGTACAAACCATCAAACTAGTATGACTTGCTATTTATTCAAAACGTCAAACAAGTATGACTTGCTCTGTGTTCAAACCCTCAAACTGGTATGACTTGTTCTCTGTACAAACCATCAAACTAGTATGACTTGCTCTCTGTACAAACCCTCAAACTAGTATGACTTGCTATTTATTCAAAACGTCAAACAATTACTTGCTCTGTGTTCAAACCCTCAAACTAGTATGACTTGTTCTCTGCACAAACCATCAAACTAGATGACTTGCTCTCTGTTCAAACCCTCAAATCAGAATGACTTGTTGTGTGTTCAAACCCTCAAACTAGAATGACTTGCTCTCTGTGTCCAAACCCTAAAACTAGTATGACTTGCTCTCTGTTCAAACCCTCAAACTAGTATGACTTGTTCTCTGCGTTTAAACCCTCAAACTAGTATGACTTGCTCTGTTTTCAAACCCTCAAACTAGTATGACTTGCTCTCAGTCCAAACCCTCAAACTAGTATGACTTGCTCTCTGTTTAACCCTCAAACTAGTATGACTTGCTCTCTGTGTTCAAACCCTAAACTTGTATGACTTGCTCTGTGTTCAAACCCTCAAACTAGTATGACTTTCTCTCTGTTCAAACATTCAAACTAGTATGACTTGCTCTCTGTGCTCAAAACCTCAAACTATAATCACTTGCTCTGTGTTCAAACCCTCAAACTAGAATGACTTGCTCTGTGTTCAAACCCTCAAACTAGAATGACCTGCTCTGTGTTCAAACCCTGAAACTTGTATGACTTGCTCTGAGTTCAAACCCTTAAACTAGTATGACTTGGTCTGTGTTCAAACCCTTAACCTAGTTTGACTTGCTCTGTGTTCAAACCCTCAAACAAGTATGACTTCATCTGTGTTCAAACCCTGAAAAAGTATGAATTGCTATGTGTTCAAACCCTTTAACTAATATGACTTGCATTACGATGTTTTGTTTTCAAACCTTCAAACTAGAATCACTTGCTCTGTGTTAAAACACACAAACTAGTATCTCTTGCTCTGTGTTCACACCCTCAAACCAGTATGACTTGCTCTGTGTTCAAACCCTCAAACTTATATGACTTGCTTTACCATGTTCAAACCCACATACTAGTATGACTTGCTCTGTGTTCAAACAGTCAAACTAGTATGATTTGTTCTGTGTTCAAACCCTTAAACTAGAATGAATATCTCTGTGTTTACATCCTGAAACACGTATGACTTGCTCTGTGTTCACATTCTCAAACTAGTTTGACTAACTATGTTCAGATCCTCAAACAAGTATGACTTGCTCTGTGTTCACATCCTCAAACTAGTATGACTTGCTCTCTGTCCACATTCTCAAACTAGTAGGACTTATTGTGTTCAGATCCTCAAACAAGTATGACTTGTTCTGTGTTCTTACCCTCAGACTAGTATGACTTTCTCCGTGTTCACACCCTCAAACTAGAATGACTTGCTGTGTTAAAACCCTCAAACTAGTATGACTTGCTCTGTGTTCAAACCCTAACACTAGTATGACTTGCATTGTGGTCAAACCCTCAAGCTAGTACGTCTTGCTCTGTGTTCAAGCCCTAACACTAGCATGACTTGCTCTGTGTTCAAACCCTCAAATTAATATGAATTGCTGTGTTCAAACCCTCAAACTAGTATGACTTGCAGTGTTTTCACACCCTCAAACTAGTATGACTTGCTTTGTGTTCAAACCCTCAAACTAGTATGACTTGCTGTGTGTTCACACCCTCAAACTAGTAGGACTTGCTCTGTGTTCAAACCCTTAATCTAGTATGACTTGGTCTGTGTTCAAACCCTCAAACTAGTATGACTTGCTGTGTTCAGACCCTCAAATTAGTATGACTTTCTCTGTGTTCAAACTCTCAAATTAGTATGACTTGCTGTGTACAAACCCTCAAATAAGTAGGACTTGCTGTGTTCAAACACTCAAACTAGTATGACTTGCTCTGTGTTCAAACACTCAAACTAGAATGACTTGCTGTGTTCAAACACTCAAACTAGTATGACTTGCGGTGTGTTCAAACACTCAAACTAGTGTGACTTGCTCTGAGTTCAAACACTCAAACTAGTATGACTTGATGTGTTCAAACACTCAAACTAGAATGAATTGCTGTNACCTAGTATGACTTGATCTGTGTTCAAACCCTTAACCTTATATGACTTGCTGTGTTCAAACTAGAATGACTTGTAGTGTGGTCAAACTCTCAAACTAGTATGACTTGCAGTGTGGTCAAACTCTCAAACTTGTATGACTTGCTCTGTGTTCAAACCCTTAACCTAGTATGACTTGGTCTGTGTTCAATATAGAATGACTTGCTACACCATGTTCTGGCAACAAGAGCATATAGATGCATAGTTAATGCACAACCTTTAGCATCCAAGCATCCATTGACATTTCTATAATCACAACAACTTGATGAAAAACAGACACACAAATACCAGTTCAAAACTTTTATTGAAAGTTAAAGTATTGACATGTACAAAATGTTACATCCAGTAAACAAATCGCACAGACTGAGACATATATATCCTGTAGTGTAAAATCAATAACGTACACGAAGCTTCCAATGTTCCAGGAACTAAAATTGAAGTACAACACATCTGGAGGTCTGGTGCCTTCGAGCTTCTTTTGTCAATTAACACTAATCACAGCTTCCACGTTGAAAATTGAAGGTAGTTTAGAATATTTTAGTTTTGAACTTAAACTGTAGCGAATATAAATTTAACACTGGTATTTTGCAACAAAAAAAATGTATATAAAATTTCAAATACCAACAGTTGTGTGAACCTAGCAGCTTTCTAAGACCTGAATTTTTACGTGATCACATGACCTTAATTATACGCATAAAGGAATAATAAGTCTCAAATACAAGCAAAAAATAGACAAGTTGTTGTTCCGTTGACCAGTTTTTGCTTGCAAATGAACCATGTTGTGGTATGTGATCAGCGTCACAACGCCAAGGCAGATTTGGCACAAAAAGATATTATTTGCTATCCATGGCGTGTTGGGACAATTACAGTTGACAAATGGAGGGCAAAAAATCAATAATAGTAATAAAAGGACAGCATTTAAGGCAGAATTATAAGTTTGATTTTATTTAAAAAAAAATTGTTATCCATTTTCAAGAAATGTGTAGTTATTTTACACCTAGAGCTTGATAGAAATACATTGTAGGCATTGTGGTTTTGGTTATCTTGAAATGTTTTATGTCTGAAAATTTGCCTAATATCCATCAACTGTAACTTTACCCTTGGTTTTCTATTCTACGAAATAAACATACTGGTTTTTGCATAAACATACCTGAATAAAGCAGGCATGGCAGAGATAGTATTGCTATTCTAAAACAATAATTTATCACCGTTAAAAATATATAACAACTGCAATTCTGGTAATTTTATATAAACATTTACAATTATCTAAATAAAAATGAATGATGTCCGCAAGTTACCAAAGAGAACTGTTATATATGAAACAATTACCTGTTGGATACATTGAACAAGTCCAATAAATAAATTATTTACAAAAATAATTTAGACTTTAGAATTATTTACAAACTGGTTTTTATAAAAACTCTAAATCTAAATGCAGTTTTTCTAAATCTACTAGAAATGAGTCCAGCTCTGGGAAATTGGGGTTTAATGCATGTGCATAAAGTGTCGTCATATATTAACCTGTGCAGTGTGCAGAGGCTAATAAGGGATGACACTTTTTGCCTGGACTGGATTTTCGTTTAGCAGAGACTTCCTTTCAACGAAAAAATTCCATAAAGGCGGAAAGTGTTTTCTTAGATTAGCCTCTGCAACTGCACAGGCTAACCTGGGAAGACAATTTACGCACATGCATTAAACCCCATTTACCCAGAGCGAGACTCAAATATTTTAGGTACATACGATTATTTAGCCTACTGCAAGCATTTCTTCAACTATGGATGGCTGACCAATGATAAGCGTCAACAAAATCGAGTCTTCAGCACAAAACTGTTCAACTTAACCGAAACAGCTTTCAATGATATTTATCTCAAATATAATTCTTTCTGAAAAACATCATAACCTTAATCAAAATATACCTATTATTAGATGACTTTGTGAAGATGTTTTGTTTGTTCACAATTATTAAGATCTTTATTAGAGGCAGAAAAATAATTCCATCTGCAAAGGCTAGAAATTGTTCACAAGGCTACAAACTACTATATCTTTGGTAACTTGCGGATTGTTATACATTGATATGTTCACCATACGAATAAAAAGGTTACATGAACACTCTCACACACATTTTATAACAGACAAAAAATGAGACATTATTTAATAAGGTAGATAAAAGTATAAACAAACGGGCGTAAGTTTTGGTGGGTTATGTTAAAGCTAAGCAACATTTGGTTACAAAAATATTTGCACAAATCTTTTAAGTACAATAATATAAATGTACTTCTAGATGCAAGTAATAATTTTTGGTTTGCGTAGATGGGCTCAGAAATTCACGCCAATTGCGAAGAGATGTGCAATGCGTAATACAAAGTTTCTAAATATGCGTTGGTTTTACAAAATTAGCACTACTTTGTTTAAAGTTATTTTGCTGCATGGACATGTTTTTATATAATCACAAATAACACAAAACAAGTCATTATTTACAGTCTGAGGGAAGCAACAGGGTTTAAACAAATAAGGCTACTAAATAATGGAATTGTTCTATTTTCACCCAATATTATTAATTGTTTTAGATAATCAAAGTGGTATAGACGACATGTTAAATCTGTTCAATAGAATTTGACAACCCACCCAATAAAAAAACATCAATTATACATCCTGTTGAATCCCTAAACATTACCACATATGATAATACATGAAATAATTATGTTCTTTCATCCACATCAAATCAAAACGCCATTAAAATACAATCCCAGATCATGAACAAATGTTGTAAACGTACATAATATTTACACATAACAATGAAAGTCACACATTAAAACAATGTAAATGGTAGGAAATCAACTCCCATAACCCTTCAATTAAAACTTAAAACATTCTCCAAAAAAGTACTCTGTAAGTCATCGTCATATTTTAAGGACAGTCTTAATAAACACAAGAATAAAATGCCGTTTCAAGTATGTATAAAACATGAATAACATTGTTTCAATTACAATGTCAACATCACCTACATAATGTCCTTTTATTAAAAAATACAATTGAACACAAAAAAATTGAATCCAAAACATAACTCACTTACTAAAAAATTTCTCAACAAATTATTAATTTTAAGCCAGGTCAAGTAGCAATTAAAGCATTTCTTTGATACATTTTGTTTTATATTTTACTTTTAATGTGAAGTCGCCAGAAACATTTCATGCAATCCGAACTTTCAGGAATAATCCTTTGCATACAAAACAACAGAGAAAATAAAAAACAGACAACAAGTCTCAACAAACATAAAATAAGAACATTTTCGTGAATCTGTCAGTATAAAAGCTATCCCTGTTTGGACATTGTGTTGAGTATGTCCACACCCCACCCACAGTTTGAAAATTTTACAATTACGACAAAAAACTACAAAACTATCTTGAAAAGTTAGCAGTAACATGATATGAACACTTGATTATTGCTTTGTTGAATTTTGTAACTTGTATATAAAGAAAACAACAAAAGCACACACACAAAACATCAACAAACAACATACACGAGGGTTCCCAAGGAAATTGACATTAATTATCGACATCAAAACGTCTGTAAAGTATAAACTTGTTTTTTGAGACATAATTTTTTTTAAATTGTATGTTTAAAGATGAACCCTCTGAACACTTGGCCTTTGGAAAGTAAGTTGCATCACGCATTCACTGGTTAATTCATTTTGTGTTGTTGTTTTTTCAAGTACAAAACGTTACTGCCATCTATGTTATGTGATACACTAATTCACTAAATGAGCATAGCTCTACTTTAAGACAGATCTCCTCCCAAAATGCACAATAAAATAGTCCCAAAAGAGAACACATGGCTATGTTTTAGGTTCTAAATTTTGAACACATTCTGCCATGGGTGGGGTGCGACAAAATAACAACAATATCACAAAAAGTCTCTAACTCTAAGCATACATATATATAGAGAACCACACCGCTATTGCTGATAAAATTTTCAACATTAAAATACCCGGTTTCAAGTTTGTTTATAGACAACAAATCATAAATATGCTTTTAAAAAATCTAAAAATACCATGATAAGACAATGAATGAAATGAATGTACATGAACATGTAATAAATACCAAACGCCAATAAAAAGCAGGGAAATTTATCATGTCTCTCTCATGCATTTACCGGTAGTATTTCGATCAGTGTCACTGTTTGAACATGTGTTCCACATCTTTTTAAGTATTCAATAAGAAAACACTTTTTGTTAACCCTTTACCTTTAAGATACCCACTTTTACGCATTTGAAGTCCTTAGAAAATCAAAGTAAATGTATGACCTTTCTTTCTAGATTCAAGTGTTAAAGGCTTCATTTCCAATCCTAAGGCTTAGGTACTGATGAGCAGCAAACAGAAAAACCTGAACAGCCCGCGAGGTACTTGCAGGCTGTTCTGGATTTATGCTGGTTGCATATACATGTGTAAAGCCAGTTTCACTTTGATTCTGAGCAGGAAAGGGTAAAGCAAACTTAAAGCAAGTTTAAAAGATTAACATTGACGTAGAAGTTTAATGTTTCACTTAGAATTGAAAACAAATACAGAGACAAAACAAGTGACAAAGACAGAAAACATGATATGAATATCAAGAAAAGTATTTGATCAAATGGCCCTTTTAATTCCTCACATTTTATGTACCGTAGACAATTTTCCTGACTTAACGACGCAATCCACAGACGCAACACAAAATGCAATATCAAATGTTCATCAGATTATTTCTTTATGTAAAAAGTGTGTAAAATGTAACAAATCGTTGACTTTAGTAAAACTTCAATCAATAAACAACACATCTTTTATAATACCACATAAAAACTAATCTAAACAATAAAGTAACATGCCATTTCATTTCCACGTTCAAATCCTAATCTATTAATAAAAACAAATTACAACAGTATTTTCGACAACAACAGTATCTGAACATCATAGGAAAATGTATCGTTATGATTCTACGCTAAGTAACGTCTTTACACTGCGTTGTATAGCACCTTAGCACACTCATTTGGGATTTCTCAGCACTAATCATGGCTATTATTAAGTTTATAAATGCGTTGCATCGTAGACTAGGCTTAAAGTTGGGCCCACTGTCAACTGAATGGTGATCAGAATGTTTATGCAAGTCTTCGTATAGGAGCTTATTGCTTTTTTCTCTCAAATATATTCTTTGTATTGAGCTTATTGCTATTATCTCTCCAATATATTATTTGTATCATAGCTTATTGCTATTGAGCTTATTGCTATTTTCTCTCCAATATATTCTTTGTTATTATCTGGTTTTTCTCTCCCTTTCTGATGTTTTATTTTTCCTATATTTGTTATCTTATCTTAAACAATAACAAATACCCATTTGCATTTAAGAATTTTATCAAAGTTGTTAAAGCTGTAGCGAAAACAAATTGTTACACAAAGTTTAACCAATTAGGATTTTTCATCAAACATAATAGCTAACAGTGGGCAAACAACTGAATTCATGAGGAGTTTTTGTGGAGAACAATGGAGAGTGAAAATGATGAATGATGTATAATCGATGAATAAAGACACCAACTACAAACATAAGAATAGAAACCTTCACTAAACAAATCAGTTCAAACAGATTTGGAAGAAATCCTAATAAATTCCTTTCTTAAATTGAAGAATTCAAAGGGAGGTAATACATTAAAAATTATTACCCCTCTTTAATACAAACTCTTCTATAAAGAAGTGAAAAAAATGGCAAAGGGACTATCACATACTGTCAAAAATTAAAAAAAGCTTGCATATTGATGGTTAAATAAAATGAAAATAAAAGTAAAACCCATGTATAGAGTCCTTTCATATTAAAAACGATAAAACTTGGTCCTACATAATTTAAACTATTTACAGCTAAAATAAACAACAAATATACCTCAAAACTAGTTGAACTATCAGCAGTGTGAAAGTGGAATCATAAAACATAAAACTCTACCAGCTGCAAACTTATTTTTATAAACTTAAAATTTAAAAGGTGTTGTCCTTTCACTTTTCATTTTTAAATGTGTTTTTCTATGTTAATCACTCAATTCAACGAACCAGGAGATACTTTCATCAAATACAAATGTTAAAAATGTTCAATACATAACAAATACTTGCAAAAATGTGATCCAAAATATAAGCATTATACATTTTCATTAAAAAATAAAACCAATAATAAAATCACAAACAAGAATATGCAACAAATCTGTATATGTCATGAATATTTATATTTATATAATTTAATGTAATTCGGTCATTCAGGGAGTAACCTGTCTCATTTCACTAAAAGCGATAATATACACTTATTCTTGCTCACACTTTCTATAAAAGTTATCACGTTGATACCTGACCCTGTTCATAAACACCCCTGAATGTGCGAATTTCATTAAATCGAAAATCGTAACAAATCGTCATTAACAAAAAATACCACAAGGGTGGCGTACTTGTAATAATATACGTACAATAAAAAGTATATAATGAGACTCATTGGCCATGCAGTTAAAACAGGTGTGTCGTCTGCACACGTGTGCGTAGATTCGTACACACATTGTACGAATACCAGGCGTGTCTCACTGACGACGTATTCCATCATTCCAAGCTGGGAACCAGCGCCCCTCCACTGCAGACGACGTTACTGGATACCGATGGAACTGACAGCCTGAAGGATCAGATGACAAAATCACACTGGATAATCAGAGTCAATGGTAAAATATGTGCACCAACATAACACAAATTAACCAAAAGACAAAAATCTATTGCTCTGTTTTACGGCTGTTTTTTTTTATCTCTGTCTGCAGACAACAAGTTTAAGCCTATTTGTTTAAACTTGATTGCATCAAAATTTAAGGGTTATTGAGAAACTTTCCAGTCTGTTTCCTGTGTAGAACCAGTACTTTATGTTAACAAAGAAGATCTACTGAACACTCCAAGAGTATAGAGATCAAACCAGGGAAATATGGGGACACCATATCCACTACTCCACCACGATCTTGCAGTACATTGATTGGATGCAGCAAAACTGTGCATCTCTCAACCACAAGGAAGTTACCATAAAAGTTACCGCCAAAAATAATTGTTATGCATTATGTTGTATGTTCCATTTTCTCCTGAATTAATACATCAATGGCTGAGAAGATTCTGTATCACCAGATTCCTACCTGTTTCTAAGTGACCACAGATCTAGTGGTATCCGTTCTGAAAGCTCACCAACTGTGTCGGCTGTAACAAACAAGACAAGCTGCTTAGTTAACAATTAATGACAGAGTATCCAACATATATAAGCTATATAAGTAACAAACGTGAAATAACCCATCTCAAAAGTGTATGCATATTTGCAAGACACTAGTCATCAGAGAGGTGATTAAATATATATCAATAAGAATCACACCACACTAATCACTCTTCAATTGAAACAAAGACACTGATATAATACTGTTACTGTTCTGTTCGTTCTTTTTTAACAAAACAGGTCATAAAAGGTTCATTTCAAACATTCACCTTGTATGCTGTTCTATTAGAAAATGCCACATAATAAATTGCTCAAAAATTAAAACACAGTACATGAGAAAATCTGATAAAATTTGAGACCACTGTTCATTTTTATCATTGAAGGTGAAGTTTAACTTTGTAAATACTTTATATTTACAAACAACTTGAGTCATCACATGACATGCGTCACATGACACATCACATGTCTTACAGGATACTGGCTGATCTTTCTGTAGACAGATAATACAATCAGCGCGGTCAATCTACCATAAAACAACACAAAAAAAGTCCTAGACTGCAGCACATCAAAATTAAAAAAAGTCCTCATTTGAACTGCACAAATATTTCTCAAATCATGTAAGAATCTAAGTATTTATTTTTTGAAAAGACATATACATATATATCAATCAAAATATATTTCTTAAAGGCCCAATTTAATCAATGTCTGACCCCTCCATGAGGTATTCACGAAGTGTATCGATTAAATATAGTATCTCTTTCTTCAGCTTGCCCGTAACCGGTTTTCAATGTACTATGAACACAGCCCTGATATAATACACGGGACTGTGCTCTGTGAACATGCTTAATGTATGAGCATAAAGTGTCGTCCCAGATAAGCCTGTGCAGTCCCCACAGGCATATCAGGGACAACAATTTCCGCCTGGACTTTCTTTTACAAGAGACTCCTGTAAAACAAATACTTCCATAAATG
>VMBQ01003013.1:41749-117883 GCA_007657795.1 Dreissena rostriformis
TTTCAATGTACTATGAACACAGCCCTGATATAATACACGGGACTGTGCTCTGTGAACATGCTTAATGTATGAGCATAAAGTGTCGTCCCAGATAAGCCTGTGCAGTCCCCACAGGCTAATCAGGGACGACCCTTTCCGCCTTAAGCCCCATTTTCCCAGAGCAAGGCTTTTTTTGGGTAGGAGTTGAAGACATTGCTTAAACTAGGCCTCTAACTAATTCACTTAAAACTATTGACGTACATTCCACGACTGCATCTCACGTACCCTGGTGAGGTTGAGCCCCCCATTAGCCGCCGGGTTGTGGGCTCGTGGCCTGCATGTTGCCCATGGGGTCCTGCATGGAGATCAGCTGATCCAGAGGGCTGGGGCTGCTCGCGCCCATGATCTGGCGGCTCTGGATCGGGGAGGTAGCTTGTGGCACTTGCTGGAGGGACGCCAGCGTCATGGCTGCAAACAGTTTGGTACAGTAAACCCTTTACCACTTAGATGCGCGTTTTGACCCATAGACACATTTGAAGTAATCTAGAAAATTATATTAAATGAAAGACTTTTCTTAATCCATTAACATTGAAAATGCTTCATTTCGAACCATAAGATACCGATGAGCAGCAAACAGCAAAAAAACCTTAACAGCCTGCGAGTTCCTCACAGGCTGTTCTGGTTTTATGCTGGTTGCAAATAGCCATTTTCATTTTGCTACTGATTGGGAAAAGGTTAACAACATACATTTCAATCATCACTCATTTCTAAAGTTGAGTTAACTATTTAGAATATATGTTGATTAATGAATTTTCACAGATTTGGAATGCTGCAGTTTTTTGAATTTTCACAGATTTGGAATGCTGCAGTTTTTACAGAAGCCAATCAAATTTATTTTAGGTGTATGATTAATTGTTGATTGGTATGTGTGAGTGTGTAGGTACATGATTTATTGGTGATTAATATGTGTGAGTGTGTAGGTACATGATTTATTGGTGATTGATATGTGTGTGTTTGTATGGCGGCTATACATATGACATCAGTATAGAATGCACACCAACAAAGCGAGGACATTTTGGAAACTGAGGACATTGTGGAAACCCTTTACAATTTTTAGCAGTCTTTACAGCATTTGAGAAACTGGCTATAAACGCAGCTCATCCAGTCATAAGGCATTTATTTAAAAGTTGTCAGTCCAAACACAAAATTTGGGGACCGAAAAGACATGTACATGTTAAAATTTAGTAATGTTTGATGATTTTTTTTTATTATTATTTTGAATTATTTGGACTGACATTTTCAGAACCCATGTCACGCCTTAAATTCTTCTGGCTCATGCAAATAATCTGCGATTAAGTCGTAACTGTATGGTGAAATGCGATGAATTTAAGAATCATTCAATACAGATTATGGTCAGAAAATAGATAAATAATGATGTTATTTTTACATGCAGACAATAACGCTGAAATGTTAAAAAACACTGTGAATTATTTTCAACAACAACTACTGTAGATTATCAAACCACCACCATAGAGGTAAGACACCACCAAAAGAGATGCTAGTGACCCCCACCAGAGAGGCTAGAAACAACTATGATAACTAGTTAGCTTTATGGGTAAAATATCGTGTCTATGGATTAATGTCCATTTTCTACCAAAAACATATCAATGTTGTATACAAGAAAACTGCAACAATTCTACAACTTGTAGGCAAGTTTTTAACAGCAGTCCTGTATACAACTTAAGTGGCTATTCTATCTACTAAATGTAATTTTCTCAATGTTTGCTTTCATATCTGTAAAAGTTGTTTTATAGGAAAGGTAAAAGCTTGTTCTAAGAACATGTGGACAGTATTGCTAACAAAATATATTTCTATGAAACTGGACTATTACACCAGGTGTATGATCTCAAAAATATTTACAGGGTGCAACTAGCCCTCCAAAATATTTTATACAAAAACAAATCTAGCAGTATTTTCTATGAATATTTAATTTGAAAGGGGAAAAAGATGATTTAGAACCCTGTTAAATGTTCTACTGCAAAAAGTTTAAGTTTGTACAAGAGCTTCAACACTACCAAGAGCTACAATGGAAACAGCCAAATGTGTGTGTGTTTGCATTTAGATCATCTTTACATGCTGGACTTAGCATGCTGGTTTGGTTGCAGATCCCATGGCAGGCAACGTAAATGATTTCAAAGAGTATGACCGTCTGTACGTGTGTGGGTGTGAATTGGGCATGTTTTTATAAGCCTTGTTCTAGGAAAACCGGACTTAATGCATGTGCATAAAGTGTCGTCCTAGATTAATTTAATTAGGGATGACACTTTCCGCCTATACTGGATTTTCGTTTAGAAGAAACTTCATATAAACAAACAATTCCATAAAAGCGGAAAGTGTTGTCCCTTATTAGCCTGTGGAGACTGTGTAGGCTAATATGGGACAACACTTTACACACATGAATTACCGGTAAGCCCCGTTTTCCCAGAGAAAGGCTCATATGAATGGGGGGCACAACATACCTGATCTCTGGGCGTTCACCAGGGCCTGGGCCTGGGAGTGGGCCGTGAAAAGGGCCTGCGTTTCATTGGCTCGTTGTAAGGGGGACGAGGTTACTGGCGACTGCTCGTTACGCTGGATGGTTGGCATGCCGGTAGTCACGTCGGCAAAATTATAGAGAGCTGTTGGCGAAGTGTGTCTGTCGGTTGCCGCGGGGATCAAGCCGTAACTAGGGAAGCCTGTGGCGGGAAAATTGCCTCGATACATTCTCGGTCAAACATTGGTAGAATTNCAATATCGTGTCTATGGATTAATGTCCATTTTCTACCAAAAACATATCAATGTACTATACAAGAAAACTGCAACAATTCTACAACTTGTAGGCAAGGTTTAAACAGCAGTCCTGTATACATCTTAAGTGGCTATTCAATCTACTAAATGTAATTTTCGAAATGTTTGCTTTCATATCTGTTAAAGTTGTTTTATAGGAAAGGTAAAAGCTTCTTCTAAGAACAGTGGACAGTATTGCTAACAAAATATATTTCTATGAAACTGGACTATTACACCAGGTGTGTTATCTCAGAAATATTTACAGGGTGCAACTAGCCCTCTAAAATATTTTATACAAAAACAAATCAAGCAGTATTTTCTATGAATATTTAATTTGAAAGGGTAACCAAGAGCTAAATTGGAAACAGCCAAATGTGTGTGTGTTTGTATTTAGATCATCTTTACATGCTGGTTTGGTTGCAGATCCCATGGCAGGCAACGTAAATGATTTCAAAGAGTATGACCGTCTGTACGTGTGTGGGTGTGAATTGGGCATGTTTTTAGCCTTGTTCTAGGAAAACCGGACTTAATGCATGTGCATAAAGTGTCATCCTAGATTAATTTAATTAGGGATGACACTTTCCGCCTATACTGGATTTTTGTTTAGAAGAAACTTCATATAAACAAACAATTCCATAAAAGCGGAAAGTGTTGTCCCTTATTAGCCTGTGGAGACTGTGTAGGCTAATATGGGACAACACTTTACACACATGCATTACCGGTAAGCCCCGTTTTCCCAGAGAAAGGCTCATATGAATGGGGGGCACAACATACCTGATCTCTGGGCGTTCACCAGGGCCTGGGCCTGGGAGTGGGCCGTGAAAAGGGCCTGCGTTTCATTGGCTCGTTGTAAGGGGGACGAGGTTACTGGCGACTGCTCGTTACGCTGGATGGTTGGCATGCCGGTAGTCACGTCGGCAAAATTATAGAGAGCTGTTGGCGAAGTGTGTCTGTCGGTTGCCGCGGGGATCAAGCCGTAACTAGGGAAGCCTGTGGCGGGAAAATTGCCTCGATACATTCTCGGTCAAACATTGGTAGATTTTTTTTATTTATTTGAAGATTTTTTTTCAAAACGGATTGGCTTTTACTAGCATTGGCTGGCTTCCCTTGTTATTGCTCTGTTGTCTTAGTGAATGTGCACACACTGTTTTCTGATTCAGATTGTAAAGGGGCTCTTTATATGGATTGCTTTGAGAGGCTTTATACGGATTGGACAAGTAGGTTCGAAAACTTGCAGAAGAAATTCTTGTTGGCAGACAGAAGAGTTCTGGCTATTACTATACAGACTAGGCTACATTCTAATGTTAACATTTGATTTACACTCCAGATGCAGTATTATTTTGTGAGACAATTCGACTCAGGAAAATAAAACGGAAAAAAAAACATGCATCAGACAGAAAGTCTACAAACATACGAAGTCTCAGCACTACGTTTGTCTACAAGCTGACATCTTGAACATGTGTGCAATATCACGGACATGCAGAGCAATAACAAGAACTTTGGACCTAACACTCGCATTGTGATAGGCATCTGAGATAACATTACATAATATACATGTATATAATTGTAATGTGTGCAATATCACGGACATGCAGAGTGAGCACTGTTTAACGTTTATGTCCAATCGTTATTTATGTTTTATTTTTGAATGAAAGGAAGATTGAGGGAAAGATCCCTATTGGTTTGTTCGTTCACACTTTTCTTCCTTCCCCGCCAAATTCCTTCGTACCACACAACCCTCAATAACTTTCGCAAGTTAAGTTAAGATGAATTAATTTACTTTTATTCACGTAAAATGATATTTATATTTAATAAGTAATCCGACACTGTGGTAAGCAATTTTATATTATTCTTTATAGTATTAATGTATATGTATTGTTTTCCGCAGCGCGTCTTATTACGTTTAATTGTGATATTGATATGTGTAATTTTTGTATTGCGTGGTAATGTTAGATTGTTTTTTAATATTTCTAAATAGATGTTATATCTTTTTATGCCTGTTTTATACGGGACTAAACAACTACATATATACGAACCTACGCCATGACTTTGTTGCAATTACGAAAAACACACCTGTGACAAATATAATATTAAATATTTCATTTAGAGTTAATAAAAATGAAACATAAAAGCTAAACTCCGATTGAATTATTTGTTATACAAGATCAGATGATGTTATGATGATGATGAATTTAGTTATTATAAGGCATCAGCCGTCGTTATGGCTTTTTCAATAATTACAAATTGTTCCTTTTTGACAATTTCTTTATGTGTGTATTTATTTTGACCTTGCAGTCAATGATAACCCATGAAAGTGCAAGCACTTATTTCCAATGGGGTACTTTGGTTTTGCTGAAGAGACAGCAAGTAGAAGAGACAGTATTTAAATACAAGGAATCCGGGTGCGATACCCTAGCTCTTTGCGAATAGATCCCTTGGTTCTTTTACGTGCTCAGTGTATAGCACCGATACACGCGAGCATTACCTGGGTTTCATACCAGTACATCTTTAGTTGGGTGGGAAACACTTTAAGCATTTCTGAAATTTCCAGTGCCCCGGCCAGGGATTGAACCCACGACCTCTGGAATGGTGTTACCACTCGACTACCACACCTCCCTGTTGTGTTGATTTCTTACTTCAATCGGATATTATAACAAATCCGAACAGGTCATCACATGTCAGTTCATCTTAAAAATGCATGGAAAATATACAATTATGTTGCAAACAATCAAATAGTCCTACATATATATTCTTCTTTCGTTTTCCATTACAGACATTTACACTTAAATGTTCTTCTAACGCAATATTTACATGTAAGTTCTACACAATTTCTCGATTATTTTTTAGTGGAATTCTTCAAAATTCGAAAAAGGAATTAATCAATCATTTTGTATTTGTTATCGACATTATATTTAAATTAATCCGTGATTCGATAAATTATCGTTAAATAAGCAATATCCCTTTAAAATAAGGTCACAAAATGATAAAATCTAAAAATATTTACTCTCAGAGAAAGTCATTGATCTCAATCGAAATAAACTTAATCAATACCCATTTCATGTAACTCAATGTGATTTTAATTAACTCATTGGTCTTGTGAAATATTGAAACATTTGTGTTAAAAAACATCCATATTATCAGCCGAGTTCATTTATTGCCGAATACGAGTCCATTCAAGTAGGCCTCTTCACAAACATATTAAACTAGTAAAAAAAGTTTTATAATATTGTGATGGGGAAATGTTCGTGGTGTCAGAGCAAAACCTCGTTTTGTGTGATGTGATACCTAGCAAATAGTACGAGCTTGTGTTTAAATACATAGGTGTTTTAAGATCAACTAGTCTACAAGTTGTGTGGACACGAACTCGTTTTAATCAAATATTAGAACAAATACGTCTTTTACCAGATTAAAGCTGACACATCAGGTTTTGCAGAGCCAGTGTATAAATGCTTTATTAAAAAAATGGAAGTAACACAAAGGCAACTATGTATCGTTGAGAATGTGGCTGAAAGTCTTGACGGAATGCACATTTTTGGAAGTTTATTTGCAAGACTTGCAAAAACAAATCGGAGTGGAAAAGGCAGGTGGTTCAATACTGGCTTGAAGGGGTTTATGCGGAACATGCCGTAATGTCGTTACAATTACTGTTCACTCGCCTATTTAGTACTATATTATTTACAGACAGACATACAGACAGGCAGGCAGGAAGGCAGGCAGGCAGGCAGCCAGGCAGACAGACAGACAGACAGACATACAGGTAGGCAGGCAGGCAGACAGGCAGACAGGCAGACAGACAGTTTATTTAGACAAAAGTTCAAGGTCTTCATACTTTAATATGCCCATTATTTTCTGCCACGTAAATAGGTATAACAACATAAAATTATATAACATAGAATAGTCATTCAAGAATAAAAATAAAAATATACACAATCGATGGCAAGAACACGTAGGTTCTATCAAGGCCGTAATGAAATTAATTAAATTGTATTATTTAGGATCATATTTCTTATAGCAAAAGTTTCTTTGATTCTTGCTTCTACCCAGGTCGAGCCGACTAAAACCACGACGGTCATAGTCCTTGTTCCTATTGGTGCGGCCAGTAGCAGCCCAACGTTAGAAATATGAAGCAAATGTTCATTGAAATCCATCATGGCGCTGGAATGTTGATTATTTAATCAAATACAGATTGTATCGATCAGTAAATAGTACGAGCATACAACGTCTTTAAAAATACTGATATGAAAATCATAATCAAAATAATTAAATAAAAAGGAAATGTATGAAATATTTTATGACAAAGATGGGAACATTTACACATTTTCACACCCTCAAACGCTCTTGAAAAAAATATTTTCTGACTAAACTGAGAAATATTGTTAACAATATTACCCCGAAAGCAAACGAATATCATGTGTTTATCCTGTTCCGATGCAGACTTTTACCCGTACATACCACCTGTTCTAAGACTTTGTAATAACCAATGGTTTGTTTCTGAGTTCGATATTTTAATACCTGCCATTCTGTGCATAATAAGTTCTCTAGAATATTATGCTCAATTTCCTACAAATATTATGTCTTTATAAAGATTATTGACTGTCTAAGTGTATATTTTCACCATTTTAAATTGGTGCTTGAAATCTGTTCGCAAATGTAGCGATGTCATTTCGCGTTTGTGACGATAACTTAGAAGTAAAAAATGTAACCTGACTCAAAAAAAAGATTTTTAGCAATGTAGCGATATTACGAACTAAGATTGAGGGAATACATTACTCATCACGGCATTGTATATGTTAGCTGTCGTTCTTAATGGTTCTGACGATTTTTTGAAATGTGTATGCTTTTCGTTTTGACGAAATCTCAAAACCCGACATTTCACTCAATATACAGGAAATATGCGCCATTAGACAGGCATGTTTATTATACCTCACTTTTATTCACAATGCTAAACTCCCATAGGCCACCGTGACATAGAAATACTGTCAGACCCAGCGGGAAAAAAATTACTGTCCAAAAAATACTGTCGCCCGCTACCTTAGCAATCACGTGCGGAATGGTAAAAAATAATACTGTCCTATTCGCGCATGCTTTTTGTTTATGTTTACAAATAAGTATGACGTAACATTGATTGTCCGCGCACTGTTTATGAATGAGGTCGACGTCATTTGATTTTGATTTTTGTTGTGACGTCACGTTTTCGCGGAAAAGTAAAAGAAGTTAGGTTAATATAGTTCTCATTAATAACCTTCAAGTCGCGGATGACTTATTAATAAAATCGTGTTAGAATCGAAATAATCGACGTTGTAAGCGTTGGTTATTGCGGTAATAACCAACGGTTTGTCGTTCCGATGCTTGTTATCACAATAATAACAAAAAAAATGTCATAGTTCATATAAATTGTTCATGTTTGAATAGTTTTTTCGGTATAATACAATAAATATTACATGTCTGACAGGGTGACAGTAAATTTGTCAACTTTCGCAAAAATACTGTCCACCACGGCTTCGCCTCGGTTGACAGTATTTCCTCAAGTTGACAAATTTACTGTCACCCTGTCAGACATGTAATATTTATATCATGTCTTTTGGTGGACATATGTCCAATTCATTTTAGATGTGCGTACATGTGGTGCATTTATTTATTGTTAAGTGTGATATATAGAAACTTTATAAACCACCTGAACATTATCTTAGAAAGTTCTTGAACATAAAATCTGCTGTATCTCTTTCTCTCGTCTGTGTCATTATTTTTTATATCTATATTTTTATTGAATAGATTGACACGGTAACGAGAGATACAACGCCAAATGAGGCCGACTTCTTGTTGGGCTACTCGACTGTGCCGGGTTATGTTGCGTACCGAAATAAGATCACGGGCTCGTGGTACATCACGACTCTGTGTGAACAGATTAGAAAGCATGCTGATAGGTGCGTTCACAATGTCTTGTGCAAATATCTGCATATATGATTTCTATGATAGATATACATGTATTCGTTTATAGATAGTTAAGACGATAATGTGTGGTGCGGAATCATTTATTGTAAAGACGAACGAACGTACACATACAGAAAAAAACACATTCCACGCTACGATAGATGCGAAACATCGCTATTAAGACTTAAAAACGTTATAAGAATGTTTACTATTTGGCGGGGACTTACAATCCTCGTAAAGGCAAAATAGCTTAGTTTTTTAAAATCGGAAATGGACATAACTGTGCGCCAGACAATCAAGTAAATGTGATATAAATGGACACACGTTCTATAACGATTTACAAGGTAAATCTTTAAATTAAAAATACTGGAAATATAACATTTTTAACAATGTATCAATTAATGTAACGGAGACGTATTTCTATTTAATATATTTTAATAATTACGATTTGTAAAGGTTTACTAAAAAGTTTTTATTTTCAGCTAAAGCTTTTTCCGAGGGAAGCATCATTTTTGGAACTGCAAATATGAGAAAACAATGACCAAGGACGTTAATTTGTTGCCTTTTTAGGTTGGACATTACCCATATTCTAACGATCGTTAACAATTAGGTTTCAAGGACAAAGGTGATGATGGTAGATACAGACAGGTGCCTGCTCCACAGTATTGCGGAAACTATTGTACCTGCGACCAATATAACAATTTTCGTGTGACATGTACGTAGGTTGACTCCTATTTAGCTTCAACAAAGCTAGTGGTTATACAACTGCGTGAACTGTTTGTTTATATGGTAAATACTGTATCTGAGGCATATTTCCTATGCTTACACAGTGTTTCCTATTACAACCGAATCGATGCGATAGAAGATGTACTTTTTTCGTGTGGAAATGGTGAAGACATAGAGAACACTACGTTAGTGTGATTGTGTACGTGAATTTATCCCACGAGTTGAAGAAAGGTTTACACGGCGAGGCTTGCCGAGCCTTGTAACCCTTTCTGAGACGAATGGGATAAATTCAAGTTCACAATCACACTAACATAGTATTCTATTTATCCTACAATATTTTTATTTTATTTTATTTATTTCGGATGTAATCAAAACAATAGTCTTAAATTGCTAAAATAAAAGCAAAAACAGTTTAAATTAAATGAATCTAACATTGCGTTGTAATATTATAATTGTTTGTGATCTTTTCCGTTTACGGAACTCGAAATAGTCCTTAAAAATTCCACGCAAAAGAAGAGTAACAAGACAAAATATCGATATATGCCTCAATTCAAATTTTATCAGCGTTCCAAATGTTACACACTCAAGTAGAACACAAACGGTTTTGTTCAAACTACAAGTTTTGTTTCACCACTGCAAAATACCAAAAACAAAAATGGCTGCCATTTTAAAATTTACAAAATGTGTTGACCCCTACGTGAAGAATGATTCAGTATTTATCCCCGCCGATATTGTTAATTTAAGTCTATAAACAACGCTTCTTTTTACACACTTTTTGACGATGCTGCTTCAGCAGCTCGTCTAAATTATCATACCATGAAAAAATTCTTCACAATGGCGACCTACCTAAAAGACCGAGCTAGTCCGATTGAGTTAGCTAAATTGTCTCAATCGACATATCTCGCTGATTATCATTGATAAAGGTAAAGGCAGCTTGGTTCCCGTCCTCTTTCAAATTTATCGAGAGGTTCGGGACAGCAACCAGACACGAAACTGCCAGGTGGCACTTCAAACGCAGTGACGCTGGGAAATTTTTAATGTAGTTATTCCCACGCTGACACGTTGGATTAGCCTGTGTCAGACAAGTTAGACTAGCCTGTGTCAGACAAGTAAGACTAGCCTGTGTCAGACAAGGTAGACTAGCATGTGTCAGACAAGTTCTTTAAATACCGTAGATAACTTTTTGTAAAAAGGGAAAACAGCTTCAGTGATCATTCTCCGCTGTCTTTCAATGTAATATGCAACATGCTAGTTTCAGTATAAAAACCATAAATTTGCGAGTACGTAAAGTGGAGGGATGATAAAACAGAATTTAAGAGATGGTTTAATAAACAGGGCCACGGATTTTAATGATTTATTTCAAAGTCGTATCGAACAAAGTGAAGCAAATATTGACGTCATAGTAAAACAATTCACCAAAATTGTAAGAGTTGTGTATGACCCATTTCTTTATCAAACGCATTGAACACTATCCACAATTTGAACGACATACCATATCGAATAGCGATAAAAGGTTTGATCAAGAATGTAGCGAAGCGAAACGATCGTACAAATTTGCATTGCATATTTATAATACCTGACATACATATGGCATACAATCCAAAATGCTGTAAACAACTCGTAGATGTTAAACGGAATAAAACCAAGGACTTTTGGAGTTACTTTAGATTCCAAAATGCAATATGTTACCATAGTACCACGTCGCCTAATGATTTTAAAAATCATGTCCAGTAAATGTTTTCAAATGAAAATTATACTGATAATGCTAATGGAGAACAAATTAATTCCTACCATGACTTCGACAATTTTGACAACGTGTACGGTGACTTTGATAACCAAATAATTGTACAAAAGTAATAAAAGTCATCGCCCTCTTTACAAAATGTAAATCGCCTGGCGAAGACACATTGCTAAAATAAATATTTAGTTAATTGAAGCGTGCGATATTGTTGAATGCTATATTAAAACGATTTTAAACATGATTTTCAATGCTAGCAAATTCCCGTAAGCTTGGACCGACGGGATTTTAATACCTTTACATAAAAAGGTCAATAAATCTGAGCCTAGTAATTTAAGAGTTATCAACTTCCTAAGAAACTTTGCAAACTTGTTAAAATGTGTACTCAATCAGCGAATACCAACAAGGGGTGAAAATAAAGATCGCAGACTGGTTTTAGAAAAGGCAAGTAAACGATAGATGAAGATTTTATATTAAATTATTAAAAAAACATGTGGATATGACTGAACGATTGTATTGTTGCTTCGCTTCGTTGATATGAAACGTTGCTTTGATTCTATCTATTTACACGCTTAACGGTTAAAGTTATATAATATAAAGAAGTGAAACATGCGAATCTGCCAAATATGTGACAGCAATGAAGCATGAGATGAATACCACTTTTTGTTGAAATGTTCTTCATTTGTCCAAATTAAAGAAAACTACATTTACACTTATTTTAGAGTCAGTTCTAACTGAAACAATTATTAAGCAAAGAAAATAAACGTGAAATATTCAAGGTAGGACAGTTAATTTCAAAAGCATTCAAGATTTGTCAACGTTATACTAATTATATATATATAATTATGTCATATGTTTAACTTTATATTTAATGCATTCTGACATTCTATGATATGTGATTGGGATTCAAATGTATATTTTGTGCTCCTTTAAAATTATAATTATTGTTATAATATAGACTATATGCTGTTGCATGTATTACTTATACACTTAGCAGAAATATAATTCGTTGTTGTGTCGTTTTTATTTATATAACGTTTGGTTCGGATTCGAATTGTATTATTGTGTGCTCTTCAAATTATAATTACTGTTTTTACTTTATTAATAATAACGACTACTATTTTATAATATTTCTGCAAAAGCATCCTAATACAAATTCATGCATTTTGTATTATTAGTTTGTTAAACACTAGAAACTGAAAAGTGTATGTGATCATCATCTAAATGCCTTCAACATTGAAGCAAGTTATATCAAAATCCGTCAAAAGTCTAAGAAATATGAAGGGAATACGAACGTGTTACGGACAGACTTACGGACATACTGGCAAAGAGCATTCGTATAATTCCCCTCCCGCTTTGCGTCAGGGTATTAACAATGTCCTAATTAATTGCCTGGATGTTTATGCATGAATCTAATACTTATTTATTTGTGTATGCTTTATTAACGTTATAGCAAAAACCACAATTTCAACGCTAGATGTGGCCTGGTAACATTGATTTAACGATATACAAAATGCTCGTATTGTATTGTTTGTGTTATAATGTTCATGTCTATAGCTCTTGCTCTTAATAAAAAATGATTTACTATATTTTCCTAGTATGTTTCTTCTCTATATGAGTCTTCAATTTATATAAAAAGGCGATTCATGTGTGTTTTTCACTTACTCTGTTGTTTTTAAAGAGTTGTGTTATCATGGAGAGTAAGTTGGTTCCTCTTTTCCAGTTCCTGGTTTGAGTACCATACATCTATTCAATTCGTTTTTTACGTAGGTTGAATATTAAAAGTTATTATTGCAATACATTCTTCTGTTGTGTTTCGTTTACTAATAAACCAGTTCTTTTTTGTGGGTTCCTTAAAATACCACAACGGTCAACAATTATGTGCCTAGGTCAAAGGTCATCGGATGTACCGTTGGCCTGAAAGAGCAAATAAAACAAGTTCCTTATTCAAACCGAATAAGGACCTGGGCTATCATTAAATAAAACTTAGTGGAAATGAATTGCAATATATATTGTAATACCCAACCTATATATACAGTGGTTTTCGCCCATATGTGGTACACTTTGGTTCAATTGAAATTATGTAAAATTAAGAAAATGTCACTTCCTTATTCGGCTTGAATACGGAATAAGAAAATGGTTCCTTCTTCCTTATTCAGCCGCGAAAAAGGACATTGGTTTTCAGTAAACAAAACTCAAAAGAACTGTATTGCAATTAGTACTTTTAATATCCAGCCTACATAATCAACGATTTTCGTTGGTAAGTGGTACACTCTGGTTCACTTAAATAAATTGTTTAAGAAGATCCGAATTCCATGTTCCGTTTGAATAATGAATAAGGAACTGGTTCTTTATTATTATTCAGCCGCGAAAAGGAATTGGGTTATAATTAGGTAAAACCAAGAAAAAAAATGCAATAAATATGTTTAATAATAAACCTACATATTCATAAATTTGTACTTATATGTGGTACACGTTGGTTCATTTAAACTTGTCTTTATAGGAACAAAATTTGGTTTGACAAAAGAATAAGAAACTGGTTCCCCGTTTCTTATTCTACCGTGAAAAAGGAAGCAGAATATACATAAAGACAACAATGTTCAATTATACGAAATTGCATTTTTATTTCACACAAATGTAAAATAATTGTATAGGTTTTAGATTTGGTTTATGTAAAGTTAGCATTTAAAGTAGAAAATGTCGGTTCGATTTTTATGCAAGCGCGAAGCAGAAACATGCATATGTATCGTTATACATAACGTCAATGTATACTAGTATTTTTTTTATTTACTTATGAATTGTATGCATTATTTAAACCTTATATCAAATATGGTAAGCTTGAATAAGGAAAAAGGAACTGTTCCTTATTCCTCATTCGAATAAGGACCTCGGAAAGAGGAACTAAGTAACTCTCCATTCTGTTCTCTTTCCTTATTGCGTTAAAGTCATGATAAATGAATGCAATATCAAATTGGGATGTTATTCATTTCCTTTTACCCGTTTCCAGTAAGGTGTAAGGGTTCATATTTTATTTTTATGTTAAGAAAATATGTTTTAATCGCAATTGTTGTCGAATAACAAACTGTAAGACCATATTTGCACAGGATTCTATGCGCATGTTGACAACTTACCGTGCCTGTTCGAGTACCAAGTATTCAAAAGAAGCTTTCCGATTCGCACATGATCGTCGTGTGTTCTTTATTTCTTCAACTATTAAACGATGACTTAAAGTGTCTACTCCTATACACATTTCTATCAACATGATTTTCAGCGACGTTCGCGTTCGAAAAAAACTAGACGAGTTAACTATTATTCATTAGATTTTAGAACAATCAAATTATAAATGTAATGTCATGACTATTGGGGATACAGAGCATGTAACATGCTTACACATACAAATAATCAATTCAGTTCAATAAAGTTTATTTTGCTTTTTCACAACATTTAAAAAATAATCATCGTTGGAGACATCATACGTCTAACGTTTAACATTTTCTAATTTGTTTATGCATGCGCGTTAAAAATGATCAGCATGCGCATTAAAAATGATCATGAACCTCTTTTAAAACAACTCCTCACATACATTTTACTTAATATCCTTAGCTTGATTTCCAGTTGTCTGTAAAACCACATCTATTTTAATTATTATTTTTCGTTTATACATGGTTTGACTTCTGTAATGTGTTGTTTTTTTCAAGATGTATATGCTTTTATAGAATGTTGTTCATATAATGCCCAATTATTGATTAACAGCACCTTTCTGAAGTTTGGTCGGTGGAAAGGGCTGCAAAAGATCTTTTATAAACTCCACATCCGCGATAAAATTATCGAACAGTTATCGAAAACAAGAAGAAATATTTGTTTCAGAGAGGCATTTTTAATAGAATTGATAATATAATGTTTTTAAACCAAACCAAACATTGCAGACATTTTTCCGGGTCGATAATAAATACTTATCAGATGAAGGAAAATGTTCATGCTAAGGGAAAATCACAGAAAATGAATGTTTATTAGCCCTTTTAGAAATGCAAAACAAAAAAGTCCCGATCCATATGGAATACGTATTGAGTGTTATAAAAAAATGGCACGACATTCAAAAATATTTAATTGACTCAGTGAACACAAGGACAAGGGACTATATGTTTTTGTCAAAGCCGGGAACAATTTCAGAAGTAGTTGACAACTAAAGGAATATCCACATTGCTGAACTTGGATTATAAAATCGCTACAAAATCTATATCTAACCGAATAAAACAGTTCTTACTTCAATCAGTATTTCGGCTAAAACGAGTTTTATAACAAATGATTATAAAGGAGCAAATTCACGTTTAATTTTTGACGTTAAAGATAATATAAACAAAACACACCGGCCATCTTTTTTGCGGACTTTGTGAAAGTATTTGACAGTCGAAAAATATAATTTATTAAAAAATAACATGGTTATCTGAACAATTTAACGTTAAGAACGGTATACGCCAAGGCTGTTCGCTCTTCTTAGATTTGTTCATCATATGATTAGAAATATTAGCAAACAATTGTTCAATAACTGACATAAATATAAAATACCAAGAAATGAAACAAATTGTTTTGACGAGAAAACGTTTTCAATGATGGAACTGAAGTATAGTTTAATGAATTAGTACACACCTTAACACACTATGGAAAAAATATGGGGAATAAACTGAAATACTAATAAGTCGACCATTCTTCGATTCGTGTGTGATATCTTCATGAACGATCGAACGTGTAAGAGGTGTGTTAAGTCAACCATAAGACAAAGCAATATAAAAGGCGAAGTACATGACACTATTTTAATGTTATATTAATTTTCATTTAAATCGAATAAATTTTATTTTACAGTGAATGACTATATTGAAGAATTATATTATACACGTGAAAAAAGCGGACGTGGTGCAAACTGAAGTCAGAGACGTAGATATCTACTCTACTCGAAAAATATTTTGACAGCCGGATATTCGTTTCTAAATCATTTTCACGCCTCGGACATTCGTTCCTACATAATTTTCACATCCGGACATTCGTTCCTACAAATATAGGTAATACCTAAACTGTGAAAACAATATGAGCATGTATACTAGCATATAGTAATGGGTCACTCCTTCAAATATTCTTCTATCATGGAACTCCTAACGAACGAACACGGTAAGCCTGTGCTTTGCTTCGTGGGTTACTCGTACGTCAAGAAACACACTTCTAAGTCTACAATACGGTGGCTATGCAGTTAAAGTCGCCACGATTTCTGCAAGTTTTCGCTAATTACAGATTTCAGTATAAGTCGCTGTATTTGAATAATTTTTAACGTTATCATGCTCATTCACACGAACAATTTCATCTTTAAACTGTATTACAATATGATAAGAATATGAAAAAAAACACACTATTTAATAATGACACATTTAAAATACAGGTTAAATCTTTTCCCAACGTAACAATAATGTAGGAACCAGTGTCCGGGCTGTCAAAATAGGGTAGGAGCGAATGTCCGGGCTGTCAAAATAATGCAGGAACCATTGTCCGGATTGTCAATATAACGTAGGAACAAATGTGCGGTTTGTCAAAAAAACGTAGTAACAATTATCCGTCTGTGTCAAAATTAGGGTAGGAACGATTATCCGTTGGAACGCATGTCCGGCATTCACTTTATTATTATAATAAAACTGGCTAATACGTATACAGTGTTTAGTTTCTGACTATTTGTTAGGACAAATTACTTTCAATTTGAGTAGTTGTTGTTAAATAAGTCAAAAATGAATACGCAATACTGTTCCTTCTGGAAGACACGGAGGTATCATAAATTGTGTTTACCGGGTAATGACCAGACATCTCCCCCTTGTGGTTTATGACACCTTGTTGTTATCTAGTATTTATCGGCACAGTATCTGATCATAACGAGATAATGGGTTGTTCTGAACACAGGGGCAATAAAACCACAGATCTATCAATAAACAAGATTATTGGTAGATCGTTGATTAACCGTGATACAAATGCTCAAACGAAGAGTGTCACAATGTGTGCAAACAAATGAATAAAAGCAAGTACTTTAATCAAGAACATTTATTTAATGTATTAACACTTAAAAAGGGAAGCATATATTTACTGCTAATTCTGTCGTCTTGTGTTTACAATATCGTTACGTCGCCGATTTTTCAAAAGCGTGAATGGTCGAAATCGAATGCGGCATTGCCCCGCTATCAGAAATGGCTACACGTTCCGCCTCGTTCTGGAATTCTGCGGGTCACGTGACTTCGCGCTCTTATCAATTTTGGCCTATTGTGAAAAGGGTCTATTGGTTGAAAGAGTGAAAGTTATCAAAGTGATCGCACTCCCAAACCTTACTTACCCCTTATCAGTATTACAAAATCCACATAAAATTTATAACAAATGCAATATATCCTTTCTTATGGGATGGTAAACCAGATAAAATAACCACAAAATCTACTCATTCAAGACACTATAATAAGCGATCATATAAACGTTTTTCAATGTGATAAAATCTGGTTGGATAAAAAGAAACATGCATTCTAAGAATCATGGGAAATGGAAAATTGTACTGAAATCTCACTTGAAACCATCTGGTGACACTTAAATCTGCAATCAAATTGACGAAGCAACGAAATCATAACATTACAAAAGACTATCTGTTTCACAATTTGTTAACCTCAAATATTGAAAACAAAGTGTCAATAAATGTTTACAAAATTATCATGGAACAATGCAAAATACTACATAATATCAAGATTATATATAATGATAGCTAGTACAATAGAGGGCTTTATAAATTGAACATGTATTTGACTATCGAAGAATTTTCTTTTTTAAAATATGTGGAACGAATTAACGTTTTTATCAAATAGAAGATAAGTATTGTCTAAATTATTACTCTTCACTTTAAAGTATTTCAAGTGATGTACAATTATTACCATTACAAGCGATACATGCTAATCATGCACCCGTTTCATTGACAGACACTATAGAAACTAAAAAATAATATGAACCATTGAACCTAAATAAACCACAGATAAATTCCGTACAGACTAAAGGGAAAATTAGAGTACGCTATTGTTAGAAGACAATTTTCAATTATTGCCGTGGAAGAAGATATATACTATTTTTTATAAGCGTTGCATAGACACAAAACGTTAAGATTTCAGAATAAAATACTAATGATCCTAACAATGATTAGTAAATTAATTTGATAAGCAACAATCTAGTAGACTATGTAAATGTAATAATGAAGATATCGGATACTTTTTTTGGAGATGCTAAAATAGTAACATTTTATAGTGATAACATATAGTATACCTTAATACATTTTACTAGTTTAAACATAAATTATTATTATTATATATATATATACACAGCAATATACACACACATATATNATGTAGGAATCGAATTAGAACTCGCAAGCTCCTTTATAAAAATGGAATTTATTCATTGATTTGTTCAATTCTTTTTAAGGTTTAAACTAATTAAGAAAATAAACATTTCTATTAATTGTTGTGTTTTATGTTATCTTTTGCTATTTATAATTTTTTCCTTTATCAATTTAAAAAGAGCCTGTACCTTTTAGGATAACAGTTCGAGTTGAAGTAGTTGAACAGTTGAGAAAATAAAATGAATTAATTTAAATGAATATGAATGTAAATGATAATGAATGTCATTTTGTTTTGCTTTTTAAAGTTGTATACACGACTTAACATATACAAGAGAAGTTACAATACATACTGCATAAGAGGAAGAATGTAAAAAATGTAAAACATTGATGAAAATCATTATGTTAGAATATAAAGTTAAAGTTCAAATGTAATGTATATGATGTAATAATTAAAAATAAATAAAGTCCAGTAACGAAGCCGTATACAGCCAAATATTTTGATAGAACCTCGTGTATGATTCCGATTTATATTTGATAGATTATATGTTTATAATCAAACGCTTTACCAATCTTTCATACCATACATTCACATATTATACATACCATACATTCACAGATTAAACATACCATACATTCACATATTTTACATACCATACATTTACATATTAAACATGCCATACAATCACATAGTATACATACCATACATTCACTTATTATACATACCATACATTTACATATTATACATGCCATACATTCACATATTATACATACCATACATTTACATATTATACATACCATACATTCACTTATTATACATACCATACATTCACTTATTTACATACCATACATTCACTTATTATACATACCATACATTCACTTATTTTACATACCATACATTTACATATTATACATGGCATACATTCACTTATTTTACATACCATACATTCACTTATTATACATACCATACATTCACTTTTTATACATACAAATACCTGCAAATATTATACATATCATTCTTAACGAAAGATACATGTTTCCTTTACTATTGTTTTGCTCGTTTGACAGTCATAGTTATCTAGTTAGCATTAAGCAGCCATTAAACACCAGTGAAGGTTTTTAATTTCCTAGAAAATCGCAAACGTAACGAAGCCGGCACCATCGTCGCTTAAGGTTTCGAACTTTATTTCCAAACGTCTTTCGCGGAGCTGGAACATGCAAGTACACATTTTAAACATTTCCGATTTCATCTATGATCATGTATTGGCTTAAAGTAGTTTATATTGAATTGTTATGAAGCTATTTCACTTCACAAATTTTACAAGTCGTTGAAGGTTTTAGAGGTCCCATACAAGTGAAAACCCCTATAAAACAAATAGTTTGCATTACCTTCATATTACCCAAAACTATTTCAAATACAATGTCCGTTTGTCAAAGGAGTATTAAGATTTGCTTTACTTCAACATTCAACAGACATTTGACACATGGAACACAAATATTTTGCATAAACCTCACATTGTTCTTCACGTGTCTTTCCAGTTCCATGCTGATTTAGTTCGTCTTTACAGTAAATAAAGTATTTAGTACTGAGTGCATTTGTATTTGTGCCACAGTCATCCGACATTTGACCCCATGCGCATTGAACATTATTTTAACACTCCCCAGGTATTCGACACATGGTGAACAAATATTTTGCTTTAACCTCACATTGTTCTTCATGTGGCTTCCAAGTTGCATGATAATATATGTCGCCTTTACAGTTCATAAAGTATTTAGTACTGGGTGTATTTTTATTTGTGCCACAGTCATCCGACATCAGCGCAATAAAAGGTAAATCGCCATCTTGGCCTCACTATAAACATTTATACCGAGCTTTGTGATCATGCGTATGGCCAATGCGCATACCAAAGTCCATGATCATATCACGAAAGGAAGAACGGAAACACGTTTATAGTTAATCCGTTAAAACCTCTTTTTCGTTGCGGGGGGAAATTAGACAAGAGGGCAATAATGGCCCTTAAACGCTAATCTGAGGTCACGGTAATCATTTGTTGATGACATGACCTTGTGATCTAGGTTTTCGCCCTGACTCGACCCAGATTAAAGTATGACCTTCATATTGTCAAGATAAAGGTGGCCTCTAGAAAAAGTAACGTTGTTTTTGTTTTCTTAAATTTATCCTGGTGAACTTTGACCTGGTAATCTAACTTTTAGACGCACATGACCCTTATTTAAACTCGGCCTAGATATTATCAAAATAAATATTCGGACCAAGATAAATTAAACGTGAGTCATATATGTTGCTTCTAAAGTGGTAACAATGTGTTTCTAAGATTTGATTTGGACGCACACAATCCAGATTCGAACTTGATCAGATAAACATTCTGACCAAGTTTCAGCAAGATTCGATCACAAATGTTTCCTTTATATTGCTGAAAGCTGACGACGCATGCCAAAAAACGGACATCTCACATCTACGACGACGGACGCCATACAATAGGGATATCAACCTATATCATATTAAGCACTTCGTGATCAGGTTAGTTTAAAATATGTCAACAATTAAACTACAGCAATCAATATGTTTCAGCACATTATACAAGTTATAATAAATAAAACTATGTTAACCTTTGATATCTCTTTCATGCGGTTTTCAATGATTGAACGCGCTTCATTAAAACATCTCTCATAATAATTGTGATGCTTTTCGTTGACAGCATCTACTTCAATCGAACTCGAAACCATTTTCTGAAATGTATATAACGAGTTATAAATTTTAAACATTTTAAACGTGTTGCAAAGATTCATACCAACGATGGACGTTATAAAAAACAGAATATTTGGGTCATGAATGGTATATATTAATTTAAAAAAAAAACTGTTTTAAATCAAATACACTTCTTTGGAAATGGTATTAATTTTCAAACTTTTCACACGAAACAATTATAACTTCTTATTATTTTATTCTATAAAGTGCTTAAAACTGACCGATGGAATTTGCATAAAATGACAACATATACAAAAATACAACACTTAACATCAACAAGAGGGTCATGATGGCCCTTACTAGTTAACATGAGTTCAAAAACATCAATTGCTGATGAATTGACCAGGTGCTGTAGTGTTTTACTGCAAATGACCCTGATTCGAATATGACCTTCATATTTCCAATATTAACATTCTATACAAGTTTCATGAAGACTGAGTCATAAATATAGCCCTAGAAAGGTAACACGTTTTTTTTCAGATTTTACATAGTTATCTTAAGTTAAGACGCATATGTCAGAGATTCGAACTTGGAATAGATTTTGTCGAGATAACATTGTGACGAAGTTTCATCAAGATTGGAGGAAAACAGTGGCCGCAATAAGTTTTCAGTTTTACCTTGAAGTATAATTTTTACAGCCGCCAGCCTTTTTTTTAAATATTTTAAATTACATTTAAAAAATAAAAATCGACGGACAGACGGAAATACTAAAGAAGGAATGGACTAAAGGACGGACAAATCTATATGTCACATCCCCCTCAATAAATATAAACATAATAAGCGCCGGGTGTAATATGGATTTTGTTTATAGTACAGCCAGTGTTGATATCAATGCAAGGTATATGGTTTAAAAAACTACATGCTCACGTTACAATCTCATATGAAACATGAAGTTTAAAGTCCCAATGCGATAGCCCTCGTTTTATTAATGTTTCTTTTAAAAATGTTGCATTGTACGTTTTGATATATATTGAAAAAGCAATATGCCATTCGTCTTCAAGAAAAGACTAGTAAATTATGCCAAGGATTTCTCTGCTGATATTTTACTGTTCCTATACTCATTATTCATGTAATTAACTAAGTGAATAAAGAGATGCAATTGGTTTATTATAACATACTTGGTCGTTGCAAATAACGTTAAGCAGTACACACCTAAAATTAATGTATGTTACGGCTGTAAAATCTATCTCTCATATGTATACCACTCAAACATTTCGAACGTTAATTGGTTTTCATACTTTCTGACAGTTTCCAATTTCCAACACGTTAAGAATGTTCCCCTTTTTAGCAATCCTTTACAAAAAGTAACTTAGCTTACACGAGTCTCTTCTTCCATGAACTGTTTAGGAATAATCGACGGTTCGGCCAAATTTGACTCATGTTCCCTTTGAACTGTCTGCATGTTTCCAGATGCTTCATCCAACTCCATATTCGTCTGAAATATGTATAGTGCATAATCAAAATGGTCAATGTCTATAGCAATCGTTTACGATCCTTTATAATTTTCAGTAAACATGGATCTCAGGTCCATAAAATGAACAAGTGTTTGGTTCTTCAAAGGCGGCATTGGCCAATTCTTGAATATATCATTCTTTACACTACACTATACAAACACAAGCACAAATTATTATTAAAAAAACACCATGTAAAGGTCTTTCAAATATTTTTAGAAATTTAAACACGCACTAAATCTCCTTTGGTACTCCGAATGTGTTCATGTTTCAACAATTTGTCAATTAATAATGTGCTTGAAAAGGAAGCAAACTACTCACGTTTTATTAGAACATACTGTTTAAGTTGTTACCAACAGTACCCCCCCCCCCCCCCCNCGATTGTGATTTATCTTCACATTGCGTTGTATATGTACAATTATATTGGTCCACAATAAAATCCAATGTAAAATGTGACAGAAGTTTATTACAATTACCGTTCACCAGACGATGAGAAATAACGAGCAGGAATCTCACAGTGTTATGCATTTGTATGCAAAGTTTCATAACTACATATTATGTGCTAGTCGATGATTGCAGAATTGAATGAACGTAAAAGTAAAAGTAACCTAAAAAATGACTTCTGCAGAAATGAAAGGTTATTCATATCATGTCGTCACTTTAAATATGTATACTTAATATTTGCGGAAGGACAGACGGACGGACGGATAAACAAAGGAAGGGATTTACAGAAAGACAAACGGCCAACATATAACCCGATTGCAAGTATGTTAATGAAACTAAATTGAATTGTTTTATTGTGTGAGGTAAGAGCGCTCTAATATAGCAATAAAAGTCCAATGTACAAAACAACTCCATACTTTAAAACTTTATAAAACCTAAATACTATGCAAATAGTATTCTTTTCACTGGTTGTTCTAAGCGATGACACTATTGTATTCATTTGTGTTCGTGTCAGTCGTGTGTTTTTCCCTACGCCTAATTTTGGGCAAGTGGACACTTTTCATAAATAAGAAACTCGTTGGTTGTGATGATTAGAATATTGTACTGATGATGCAATTTGATTTGAATTTAATGTTGTTTAAATGTATAACGTGTACCCATTCATCGGAAAATGTATATTTCCCGGACAAAGTTAAAAATAGGTAAAAGTAGAAATTTCATTTGAAAGATTTCACCTTAGACCTTAAACTGTGACCATGACCTTGAACAAAGCATGGTAGTGTATGGTCGCAGAAGAATTGTTTTTATTTTTTCAACAAAGTCTACATTTACCATGAAAAACGGTGTAGTAGACCACGGATTCAATGTTCTCTGGGCTTTTTGTTGACTTGTAAACGGTAAAATTTGATATTGTTAATAATGGAGGTGTAAGCATAAGAGAGTATGACATGATTGGAGTTGAAAGGCATGATTTGACCCAGGGTCACGATTTAAACACATGGTGTAAAGGACCACAATGTTTTATACCAAAACCATTGCACCGCATAGTTCAGATGCGAATATTTTTCAAGTTACTATCCAGTTGGATTTTGATAATACTGCTTTATCACAATCTAAATTGAAACAATGTACAACTGTTGTAATTGTAAACGAAGAGCGATGAACTATTGCGCGTGTCTTCGGACAAACGGAAAGACAGACCGACACGCGGGCATACAGACGGAAAGACAAACCGACACGCGGGCATACAGACGGAAAGACAGACCGACACGCGGGCATACAGACGGAAAGACGGACCGACACGCGGGCATACAGACGGAAAGACGGATCGACGCGCGGGCATACAGACGGAAAGACTCCCGTCGTGATTCCAATATACGCCCAATACTTAGTAGCTAGGATAGAATAAATGTGTTAACGACTTGTCGTGTGTTTGTATTTTAAACATCCGACACAATATTCTGTAAACGCAATTCTCCTCGCGTGATTTATTCTTACAGTGGGTGAATACATCACAAGCGCGTTAAATTCCTAGTTCTGACAAATGCCATTTAAACATGTTATATCGTCACTATTGTTAAAACATACAACTGCATTAACTTATAAGTTTGATTTAATGAATTAAATGATCAAACGTGTACGCCCAATACCCTTAAATACTCGATCCGCTCAGGTACATATCGGCCATACATACATACATGCACATCCATATATGTATACATAGATAAGTTCACATCATAACAAAAAAAGGATTGCAAATATTTACTACCACAAAAATTACGGACCATCCATGAATTATCTGTTTAATCTGCCAAGAAAACAATACATAGCTTAGGGAGAGATGTCGATCAAATTCCCACAACGTAATTCAACGTCGGGGGACCATTTACATAACGTTGTAATAAAAGCAAATGAGGACAACTTGTGCCAGGTTTTGTCAAATTTGACTTTCGGCAAACAGGTCACAATATGTCACCAATGAGGCCTTTGTGCTCAAGTTGCCAAAGATAAAAATAAGGACAAGTACTTATTGAGCGAAAACGATGCAACATAGTCCGTAATGATAATTTGCTTTCTCAACTACTGGTAGTTAATTTTTCTTAACTAGAAGGTGTCACTGTAGAAACGAATAAACCACGACGCTGTGTGTAGTCATATATGTAGCAAGTTGTAACAATGACAAAAATGGATTCTGGGAGCGGCTAGTTTTTACCCCAGGGGCATGATTTAAACATATTTGGTAGAGAACCATGATACAATTGTACATACCAAATATTGAATCTTTGCGCCTTGCTGTTTGATAGGAATATATTTGTAAGTTATTTTGCTATGAAAGTGTATATAAACTATTCGAACCCCTGGATGTTGCCAGTTTGTACCACGGGGTCTTGATTTCATGAAACTAAGCAGAGAGTTACTAAACAATGTCACATACTTGCTTGTACTCTCAGAGATAACGTTTCGGCTAAAATGTCTATAATAGGAAGAATAATTATGTTACAAAGTCTTAGTTAAAATAGGAGCATAACAATTGTAATGTGTAACGTAGAACGAAACAAATCGCACATGCGCAACCATATGCATATAAAATAAGGAACACGCACTCAAGTTTAAATACTTGATGTTGAAAATGGTAGGAAAATTTCTCCGTTCGAATTTGCGTCTTCAGATACGCAGACTGTCAGACGCGATGAAGAACAGACAGCTGGACGGACGGACAACAGACAGGCAGACGGACGGACGTCCAAGGTAATCCAATAATACAAAATATATATAATTAATGCTTACCTTTTGATACTTTTTGGAAATTGAGGTGACGTTCCTCAGAAACATTGCAACAGGTTTATTAATGTTTATATGTCCTATGTCACGAAGCTTAAATGTCAAACAGTGTTTTCTTGGAAGGTCGTTTATGTCTTCTATTTCTTGAACATCGTCTCTAGCTGGTCCCGATTTGCATTCTATGCAAAACTTGTCAAGGCTCACTGATGCGTCAGCAATAGGCGAGATAGTGATGTTTGCAAGACGACCTGTGTTAAATGTAAAATGTGTACACAAACACGTATATATAAAAGACATGAGTGCATATGACTAAGATACAACCACAGTAACTGATTGAGAAAGAACTATGCCTGGAAAATAAACATTTCTCTAGCAACCGAACATAAAAAGTTAAGTGCTAGAAAATGGCCATAACTCCGCTTCAAGAAAAAAACTCACAAACTTATACCCTGGTACAAGAGTTCGACTCTTCACAGGTTGGTACGTTATACGTATGTTGAGTTAAGTTTCACAACACTAGCTACCAGTGCCGAAAGAAACCCGGACGGTAGGACGAATGGACAAGGCTCAAAATATGTGCCCACTCGACAAAAAGTGAGGGAATACAAATGAATTATTAAGTGAAAAACAAACAAAGCATGTATATATGGTTTTTTACAATGAAGAGGAAAATCACTTGTGATTAACATTAACTGTCAACTTTCCGGTTATACTTTTATAATAAAGATAGTATTTTAGGAAACCGTGTAACAAAATAATCTACCATCATAGTGAGATATTTCGTTTCAATAGTTCGTGTTCTGTATATGAAACGTCTGAGGAAGCTTCAAAACAAATGAAAACCAAAAAAAGTTAGCTGTTTAAACAAAGACAATTATATTATGGATGCACTTCAAGTTAAACATACCTAAGTACACTCCCCTCAAGCGCGTTTTCAAACGACTAAGCTCCAAACAGTCTGGCAGTCCAACATTTACATGGCAAACAGATTCTGATTGAGTCGTGTTCCCAAATTGTTTTATCTCAACTTTAAACTCGAATTGTACTGAAAAGTGATAATTGTAAGCTAAATATACGTCGTTTGGAGAAAAATTCTTCTCCTCCCATCTTGGTAATTTACTGTCCTCGTTGTCTGCATGATGACTTATAAACCTCACCAAACGTTCAACTGAGATGTAGTCTTCCTGGATAACACAAGTAGAATCGCACCCTAAAAATGTACATTTACATTCTGTAGCTTTCTTGGTTTTCATAGTTAAAGCCTCTATAACACATTTTGTGAAAAAACTTGAATCTCCTTTTATAGCATCCGCCCGATTTCTTTGCGCACACGCATTAATCTGTATCTTTTTATCAGTCGGCATTTCAACGAACTTTGGATAACAGCAATCTAAAAACACGATTGTCTTCTTTATCTGCACGTTAGCGTTTTCTTGCATAAGTTGACAAAGCTTTACTGCTAAAGTACTCAAGTCAAAAGTACACTTGTCGGTTATCTGAAGGTAATTATCTTTTTTATCTTTTCTTTCTTTACTATCTTTATTTTCTTTATTATCTTTATTATCTGTAATATCTTGATTATCTGTATTATGTCCAGAATAATAGAAAAGCAGCGTGTGAATTCCGGATTTCGTGACAAGTTCTTCCAGTGCTTTTAGTATCTTCGTTTGAAATCCACCCGATGTTTCGATTGCAATTGGAGTAATCATTTTCAGATTAGATTCCCTATATAACAAAAATATATATGTGTGCACAGTGTTAGTAGCGATGTAATTTAAAAAAAATAACAACGCTGTGCAAGATGGCATCTTTACCAACAAGAGGTCCAATGATTATAAAATGAAAGTAAAGTACAAAACAACGAAGCCCAGACCAAACGAATAAATAACACTGATGTTAAGGCCTAGAACTGGATGGTCAATAGGAATTTAAGTCGGCTATACCCGAACAACAAACTTAACTTGGTTATATTATTTACATTCAAATGAAGACCAAATACTACGTCATAGCATCGACTAAAAAATTATATAGCATTTTAAGGAATATTTGTTCAATGGAATTACCATTCGAAAAATAAGTGGTTGGGAATCATCGTAAAGTGGGAATAATTATATGCATAATGCACTTCATGACTTTATCCCAGTGGAAATCCACATTTTCCCTACCATTGCGATGACCATAGTTTAAATAATATGTCACGTTGTGTGATGAACTGCATGCACTGTTTTGTAATATATTAGCACTTGGTCGATGGTCTTAAAAAAGAAAACTAAATGCCACTGACTTATGAATATCACACCACATAGACGGTGATATCAGGAATTGTAAAAACGATGAGTGAGAAACCTTGAGAGTGGATGTACACAATGAAATTAAATATCTGTGTAATACATGCTACATAGTTTAAAAATATAATCATTTTTTTTTTCGATGAACAACACAAAAATAAGGAACTAGATGTGTCACAGACACTGATTCCCACACCACACATGCTTTGATGCACACATATCCACTAGTATGATACAGAGGACTTGCTTGCACCAAAATAGTTTATTAATACACCTAATAATTGCAAAACGAAGACTAAGTTGCATACTTCTACTGATGTTGGTTGCAGATAACATTCCATCTTTACAATTACCTCCACTTACAGGTTGTTCTGCTTTAAAAGTCAAAAAAGGTGTAGAGCTTACAAAACTTAAGGACATGCAGCGTCTTTCTGAACATGATGATCAGCTGAATAAGTTTGAGTAAAGTGCGCCCAATACTTAAAGAAGAGTTGAACATTTCTCATGATCATCAACATCATTTTGTAACAATATTATTGAAACAAGGAAAATATTGAACAAACTGATACGATCCAGATACGGTGCTTCCAAGTTCCAAACTGAATGTTGTTGTTTTTTTTGTAGCGACCAGCACGCAATAATGATAATGTTATGTATCATATAATATGTATACTTGAAATATGTTTGATTTGATAATTATATAAGTTTGGAAATAAAAAACATATTTTAAGGGACACAATTATTTTAAGCAAAAATGAGATGTTCATGACATGAATATTCCGATAATATGTTTCATATTGTAAGATGCATTCAAACAGTCCAATTAGAAAGAAACACAACAAAACAATATTTGGGAGTAAGGCAAATGGTTTTTCTATGTATAATTATGTGGATTTGTCTTAGCGCATTAATGTCTGTTTAATTATCATATGAATTTTACATAATACATTAAGTTCAATATGACTTTTTATTTGTTCCGATTTGCAACTGATGTCATAATCAGATTTTTAAACATACTTTAAGGAATTGGTAAGAATGGCAAAGATCTAATACTGTTGCATTCCAATCATTCTTGTTTAAAATCCACAGCAAACCTGTTAGAGAAACAGGTTTGAAGTTCGTCAATCGTCGGAGGCCGGTAATTTAATGACCACAAATGCTCACCAGTGAGGACAGTGTTAAATGACATTATTGCATAACCTTATGAACAATCACTTGACAGTAAACTGTCATAGTAAAACACCGTATTGAAACGTAATAACACATTCAGCATCGGAAACGCTACAGCGTGTGATTGATTGAATGTGTGTATCCTTTTTATAAAATGTACTGTACAAAATGTTATACGGTCTATTTTTATTTGAATTGTAGACTATCTATAATTAATGACTATCTATAATTAATGACTTTATAAATGGTAACATATTCGACTGCATTACATGGCTGTTCATACCGTATACACATTGACGGTACCACCCTGGATGTAGCAACAATGGCGAACTTCCGAATATCTTCTACAAATGTATTACTTTCATCATATCCTGCGACTAGTAAGGCTCCAACACCGTCACCTGATCGATATAATATTAATAATAAATAAAATCAACGTATTCCTACGTCATTCAGATTGCTGCAAATATAAATGTGTGTCGTGTCTTTTTCTGGATAAACAAAACTTTCAAAGTGATTGTTTCTTTGCAGTTCATTAAAAGTCATTTATTTGCGTGTGTACTTCAATAAATACCAGTCTGCTTATAATGCATCTACAATCACGAGTCCCCATATGCTTTTAGAGTGGAATATGATTGTATATGCCGAGTAAATAAAAAAAACACATAAAATCATGCTAAATTTCATTACTCGTACATGATATTAACAATATACCGATTTAAAGATGCCTAAACGAGTACATTAATAAAATCTTAACTACAATATTGGTGTTAAAAATATAGGTTCATGATTATATGTAATGTAATTTTATACTAACCAATGAATGGTTTAATCTCCGTCCCACAGGTATGGCATATAATTGGGTTGACATGCGAGTTCCTCAGGCATGTGCAGCAAAGGCCGTATGCACACGTCGCGTGATTCATTCGGAGAATATCTGTTACAAAACACATAATGACTTTAAGAGTTATAAGTTCCGTAAAACATAACAAGAGATGTTTGTAAAACATGTATGCCTTCAATGCCAATCTTAAATAAATTGTCCATGGTCTAAAAGTCCCAGTTAGACATCAGCAAGCTATGCAAAGCACTAAACGGGTACTGAAACTGGCAGGAACAGGTTATAAACATCATATCAATCAGGATTACATTCGTGAACGCATCAACTGCTGAAAGTACCATAATCTATTTGATAATTGTACAGGTATTAATGGTTCTTAGACAACTATTTTATCTATTTAATGTCATGTTACAATTCCCTGAGACCTTGACATTTGACCTGTTGACCTCAAAATCGATTGGCAAACCGACCGACTGACTGACGGACAGGTGCAAAGCAATATTACCACCGAATCTTTGAAAGGAGAGGGGGGGGGGGTAATTTATACGTTGACGAATGAAGTTAAATGTTTCACAAACTTAAATAATATATATTGAATATATTTAAACAATGACAACAGCATTGATTTGGAATTGGAAAATGGCTATTTGTAAAGAAACCGTGTTTTTCTTGTAACCACTTGAAACTAATGTCGAAGTGCATATTGAATGTATGTTAATTAAAACCCTTTTACCTTTGGCTACTGCAGGGTTCACCAAACATCGTTCACAACGACCATCATTGTTTGGTGACCAGTATTGAACTGAATTCTTTCGTAGTAATACTTGCAGCAAATCTGGTGCCTTATACGTTCGCTAAAAAAATGAATATAGATCTACAAGTTTCAATTACACAAATACAACTACATTTCTCAAATGAACTCATTTAAAATCGGTAAACGAAAGATCTTATTTCAAGATTGCAATTAAAGTATCATTTATAAAACTAAGTACGCGAGCCTTTTTTGCGGGGCCAGATTTTCGAGTTAGTGTTTTGATTAAGCACATACTTTCATTCTCACGCATGTTTAAGTCAACTTCACTTTATCTTAAACATATTTTGCAAAGACAATTGACTTTGATAGAATTTCTAAATGTTATGCGCTGCTGGAATTTCGAGCTAAAATTATTTTTGCAAATGAGAAAGCTATTCACACATAACTGTTACATTGCAAAATGTATTCTCAATTCAATTATTAAAATGCTTAATACTATTTATTCTTAATATTGCTTGGAGTCATTAAATGCATTTATTTACACATCAGATTTAATTTCACACGAAAACAATAGTCTAAATAGCCAGAAAAAAGGTGTCATAATTGTGTCGGTAAAATTGTTTTAAAAGGCCATCGCATAATATACCTATTGACTAAATTATGTAGTATTTTTTTAGTACCTCTAATTTGCGTAAATTACTCGTCAGTTTTAACAAAACAATCCAACTTTCCTTCAAAACATGTCAGATAACAGGTGTTTTCAATACACACATTAAGCACAAATACGGGCCGCTTTCTTAAGATTAGGTGAAGCGCTAAAAACACAAATCACAGATTAATAAATGAAAGTGAACATATTGGACTGTATCTAAATTGGTTTCTTCTAAATTCGTTTATACAGATTGTGTACGACATAGTATTTTTCGAATATCAAATATTGGAAAAGCTAGTTTTAGTTGAAATCGACATTTAATAAAAAATAATACCTAAGTATATACAAGTTTTGTTCAATCATAAATAAATCTGAGCATTAATATCCCTTCATTCTAATGAATTTAATATTATAAATTAATAAAGAACAAACATAAACCTAAAATATGTAAAAGTAACTTTGCTTCTAGGTGCATGTATACCCCCACAACTACCACCTCCCATAGGAGTACTTTTTATGACATTGCCACAGTGGGATTAAGCAAGTTTTAAACTTGTCCATAAAAATTGCAGACACAAATTTCGAATTAATTTATTTGTTTAATATTTTATTCCGCTTTTTATATTTACCACAATAAAAAATAAATAAAATGCACTGATTTGCCTTTAAATGTTGAATATACCATTTCGTATGTAAACATATATAAATCCATTAAAGCCTGAATGCACTAAATAACATACACATAAACAAACGACAGCAAAAACCAACTATATTTTTAGGTTCATCCTTTTATCAATATAAATCAATCTCTGCATAGAACATTCCATAAAACAATAATTTAATAAGCTTGGCAGTCCGCTCATTTTTAACGATAATGACCGGGAAAGACCGAATGCCGAGATGAACTTCGTACGTTTCCGTTAATGGGTGTAAATATTACTATGATCCGAAGAAAAGGTAAAAGCTAAAAACGAAGTCTAAATACAAATCATCATACACAAATGTATATTGTATCGATAGGACAATGATTTACCTGGATTTCACTGAACCAACTTTATATTTAAATAAAGAAATATTTGTGCAAGCATTTCAGATCCCGTTGTCCGCACATTTTACTGCAATCTCTATATATAAGTACAAACAAGGGCTGTTTGTAAAACATGCATGCCCCCCATATGGACTGTCAGTTTTAGTGGCAGCCATTGTGTGAAGACGTGGTGGTGGTGGTGGTGGTGGTGGTGGTGGTGGTGCTGATCAATAGGGGTTACCTGCCGGTCATGACCTATGTCCCTATGAAGTTTCGTGATCCCAGGCCTAAGCGTTCTTGAGTTATCATCCCGAAACCATTTTCCTATTTCCAGTCAACCATTTACCTTGTCCTGTGACCTTGACCTTTGACCTAGTGACCTCAAAACCAATAGGGGTCATGTGCCAGTCATGACCAATGTCCCTATGAGGTTTCATGATCCCAGGCGTAAGTGTCCTTGAGTTATCATCCGGAAACTATTTTCCTATTTCCAGTCAATCATTTTACTGCTTTAAGTCACTGTGACCTTGACCTTTGACCTTGTGACCTGAAAATCAAAAGGGGTCATCTGCCGGTCATGACCAATGTCCCTATGAAGTTTCATGATCCCAGGCGTAAGCGTTCTTTAGTTATCATCCGGAAACCCTTTTTCTATTTCCAGTCAATGTGACCTTGACCTGTGACCTTTGACCTAGTGACCTCAAAATCAATAGGGGTCATCTGCCAGTCATGATCAATGTACCTATGAAGTTTCGTGATCCTAGGCCTAAGCGTTCTTGAGTTTTCATCCGGAAACCATCTGGTGGACGGACCGACATACCGACATGTGCAAAGCAATATACCCCCTCTTCTTCGAAGGGGGGCATAATAACATGATTACTATACTTGTATATCGAAAAGAGGGCCACAGGCCTTAAGTCTCTCACCTGAAAACTGTTTGAGCAGCTTTCGTGAATTTTGTGTCATAAATTTGGCTTCTGAACTTACTTTTTACACAAAAAAATATTTGCATTCGTCTGATATATAATTAAAACAAATGTTCTGATCAAGTTTCATGCTGATTGAACGAAACGTATGACTTTTAGAGTGTTAACAATGCTTCACGGCATACATGCAAGGAAAACTGCCCCTCCCCTGGTGGCCTTGGATGTCAATTGACCAAAACCATTTTCGAACTAGGCCAAGATATCATTTGAATAAAATATTCTGAGCAAGTTTCATCAAATTGGACAAAACATGTGGCGGCTGGTATTCACAATGTTTATCTATAGAAAAAATTGCCCAGCCCCCCTCCGTTGCCTTCTGGCGGACATGTTTTTCAATGACATTGCATAAATATACCATACATGCAAATATAAACTGGTCATAATGGTAAACTTTTTGTATATGGAGAAAAAAAACAAATTAATATAAAAAATCGAAACTTAAAGCCTTTTAAAACATATACCATAAAATAAGAATGCAAATACTGCCTTTTTTGAACACGCTGACTACGTAATAAAAATACTTGAACAAAATAAATAGGATAACCAAGATGCAGAACCCTTAAATGCATATAAAACCCATGTAAATAAAAGGGTCATTTGTTGCTTTTTTGATAACCAATAACGTTTAAGTTAAAACAAATCTTATTTTAAAATCTGTAAAATTATAATTAGTAAGACGCAGGAGTTATAAATTTATTTATATTTGTAGCGAACTTCCCCGTTGTTTACACTACTAGGGTACAACCTTTGGTGACGAATTTATTTACTGCAGTGAAACCTACTCTTTTTTACGGAAGTTACCTCACTCTTCAACAGCACTGCGCATATTATTATTGTTAAACCTTCGTCGATAATTGTTTAGTTAATTTCATTGTGATTTTCCTGTTTCACTTTGTTTTTGGGGCGATTGTCTTCTGCAATTCGCCCAATAGGTAACATATTATACGTATACCGAAGAATAAAGTACGTTACTGCAATTAACCACTTTGCATCCAGATTCTGCATTCGCAAACTAAATAGCTCCGATCGCATGGAATAAGTATTAATGCGCACACAAATTATCACGTGACCAATTGAACAATACAAGTTTCCCTTCTGAAATGCTCATCAAAAAATCCAGTTCAATCCAGTTTTGCTCGCCTTCACGGTGTTTACACACTCGTTGTGCGACAAACACCCTTGGATTTAACAGTTTGACATCATTAGCTTACAGCGCGCGTTCCATCAATGGCAACGTCTTTTCACTGTGGCATTAGCACCCGAGTTACACGCAGTCCTCATGGAAGGTGTTTACAGCGACGAAATATCGGTTCAGTATCGAACTATCTACACTTAACCGATACAGCGCATTCATGTTTTTTCGTTTTAAGAAATCAACTGGGTTCGCGATATGGGCGACAAAATTCAATTACCACGCGCTACATTTTTTACTGTCAAAGTAAACATCTCAATGTTCTCTGTTCTACACAGTTTTTATATGACCATTCGCCCATGCTTTCATTCCAGTTTTGAACTTTTTCCTTACACACATACATGTTGTGGTTGTCACTTTCACAGCAGCTAAACTACTATAGTAGTTCAGTCCTACATCAAATCAATCAGTGTTTTCATTTTGCCGAGAACAAAATAGAGTTAATTCATAGAACTATTTACTCGGTGTGCGTACCTTGTCCCCATGACACATGTTCATAGTGTTTTTACGACCAAAAAAAATGAGCAAAATCGCCCCACCATTAATTTCAGTACTTTGATTTTAATTTTCAATGTATGTCATATAATATTTAATTCTTGCATAATATACATGTTTATATTGTATGTCAAAATTTGGAGCAAAAAAATATATATATATATTACTAGTTAGCGGCACTGCATATGTAAAATCTTAACAGCCCAAAGAGACTTAAAACTAATAAAATTAAATCAATATTTAATTGTATTTAGTTTCATAAAAATCCTGAGTTCCTTAATAATCTTTAGATTCTTTTTCATAAAAATGGAAGCCCAACTCTCAGATGAGAGAAATTATGGCTTACTTACAACTTTATTATATGATAGGCACTATAATCTGCATGATTGAACATATCAGTAATGATGCTGATCTTAGCATAGCTAAAACATATTGACTCAGAGATGTTTGTCGATTTTTAATGCTCAGCATGTGGCTAAATGGGTCAGTAAGATATATTATAGTGGATTCCTGGCATGCCATGTATTCAGGACTGGAGGTCACACACAATTTAAGTTTTAAACAATATTTTTCCCCTCAGTCATTTTCTGCAAAACTAAATCATATTACTTGAAATGTTGAGAATCTTTAATTAATGTTATGTAGATAGCCTAAAACATGTTTGTTGCTATTTATCACCAACCAATAATCATTCCCATCCTAATCATCAGTATCATCATAATCATTCTCAGAAAAAAAAAATGTACAACGTTTAATGGCAATTATACAGTTCATTGTACAATAAGTATTCAATATAAGCGAACACAGCCTTTTAAGACTTGAAGGTGTTCATTACGTTAGCGGGATCATATAACGGGAAGTAAGGCGCATTGACTAGCCAGTGTGACATCGGATAAAAATCAAAGCCTTTATGTTCAATAATGTCTTTGTTTCGTATGTAAAACTTCCAAAACACAAGTTTACGTGATCTGATCCATACAATCCCATAAAGATTTATCGTCATTCACAAAATTGCAGTATATATAAATATGTTATAACAAGAGACGCTTCTATCGTGATAACGGTCCGAAATAGTTAACGGCATACGGACGACGGACGAAGCAGGATATGTCTCATATACAAATAGCTAACCGAGAACATCGTGCTCAGGTGAGTAAAAAAGAATCATAGAAATAATAATTTAACCATTGTTTATGCGAATGTTTTAATCTGAAAATGAAGCTAATTAGCGAACACACATTTCTGTTCTGTTTTAAAAATAATTTCATAATTATTAATCTGAATATTTTAATCTGAAAACTAGAAATGGCGCGGCCTCGGCCGACGCGTATCTTCACGCCGAATTTTGTTAGTTATGCCATCCAGTTAAATTTCGAAGTCATGCATATTTTCAATTCCCCATAATCAACATTGAATTATGATGTAAAGTGAAAAAAAAACAAGAGATGTGTTTTTCAAAAACACAATGCCCCCTACTGCGCCGCTTTGCAGCCATATATTTGACCCTTGACCTTGAAGGATAACCTTGACCTTGACCTTTCACCACTCAAAATGTCCAGCTCCATGAGATACACATGCATGCCAAATATCAAGTTGCTATCTTCAATATTGCAAAAGTTATGGCAAATGTTAAAGTTTTCGGACGGACTGACAGACAGACAGACGGACGGACAGACACTTCAATTGCTATATGCCACCCTTCCGGGGGCATAAATATATGACAATGAATGACAATGTTATGACCCGGACAAGCTCATTTATGGCCATACTTGACTTTTGAACTCCAAGTGTGACCTTGACCTTGGAGATATCGACGTAATTATTTCGCTTGACATACCGTCCAATAATGGATAACAAATGTGCCAATGATTTTAAAATCTCACAATGAACGACATAGTTATGGCCGGGACAAGATCATTTATGGCCATTTTTGGGTGGCGTGGTCTATGTGGGCGGGGCGCCCCAGGGCTGGTAATGGGGCCATGCATAGTTGAGATTGATCGTATTGTCATAAGAGATGTTCAGTATCAATTTGAAGTAAATCGGTGTAGAAATGAAGAAGTTAATGTAAAATAACATTAAACAAGAGGCCCATGAGGGCCTGAATCGCTCTACTGGCTGGAATGTCAATGGAATGGAAAGTCAACATGCAAGGGAATACTGAAAACACAAATCCTTTCATCCTTGCCAAATGAATTATCAGATGGCTTATATTTTATTTAATTTTAAATTAATAATTGCAACCAATTAAACAACCTACTTAAACGCCTCGGACCAATACAAATTCAAGGGGAGATAATTCTGGACTTTTTACTCTGATGTTACCCATTTTCAATAGGGTGCGAGTCCTCATTAATATAAAGACACTGAACAAGTTTGAAAAGAATCAGATGAAAACTGTGGAGTTTATCGCGTAAACAAGAAAAAGTCTAACGCACGGACGGACGCACGCACGGACGGCAGACGGACGGTCTGATGTAACCCATTTTCAATAGGGTTCGAGTCCTCATGAATATAAAGACACTGAACAAGTTTGAAAAGAATCGGATGAAAACTGTGGAGTTTATCGCGTAAACAAGAAAAAGTCTAACGCACGGACGGACGCACGCACGGACGGCAGACGGACGGTCTGATGTAACCCATTTTCAATAGGGTTCGAGTCCTCATGAATATAAAGACACTGAACAAGTTTGAAAAGAATCGGATGAAAACTGTGGATTTTATCGCGTAAACAAGAAAAAGTCTAACGGACGCACACACGCACGGACGGACGGACGGACGACGGAAACCACACCATGACATAAGCTCTTCCGGCCTTCGGCCAGTAGAGCTAAAAATTAGTGAAAATCTCTGACCCGGCCCCACCCCAACCCCCATAACTTTTGACCCAGGGTTCAGATCAAAATTCAAAATAGTGCAGGGTCGCACATATGCTCATAGCTATCATGTGTGTAAGTTTCAAAGGTTTTAGTGCTTATAGTGTAGGAGGAGATAGTGGCCAGGACGGACGGACGGACAGACGGACGGCGGAGATAACCACAATATCCCCACGCTTTTCAAAAAGCGTGGGGATAATGAAGCTTTTTACCACAGTTCGTTTTGATAGATCATCACTCGTCTGCTCCTTTTGTTTATAATCCAAACATGCAACCGATAAGCCTACCACCGTCTTTGCCACCTCTTCGTTCCAGATATGATCCTAAACATTACAAATTGTATCACATTGTACTGAATACACATACGAGGTGATGTCTATAAATTGATCATTAGGCTTGGTGCAGAGATTATGATTATTGTATGACAAAGGACGTGGAAATGTTATCTTTATTAGTATAGTTATAATTGAAAACATAGGAAATAACAGTACGTTTGTTATTAGTACACTGGACGTTGTCTTTGAAAAAATTGAATGCATTTATTGTATGACTAAATTGAATTGCATTATTTATAAACAGCTGTGCAATGAACAGTAATTATAACACAAAGCTTCTTCAATTCAGTTAGACATAATTTTGGAACATCAAAACGAAAACAAAAAGTTTATACAAAGTGTAGGGTATCTTACTTGAATTAACTGCATGACCTCATCTTCTTTTAAATTTCGTAGTTGCTGTCCATCCTTCAGCACAGCCTGTTTTCCGGTTATAAGCTCACGCATAACTGAAATTCATTTTTAAGTCCCAGCTGTGAAACAATGTAAACAAGAGTTCCGCGGTCGGAGACATATGTTCCTAAAACAGGGCCTTGATTTGCACACTTATTGTGTTAGTGACCATGACCTTTGACCTAATGACCCCAATTTCAATAGGGGTCATTTACTGTCCAAGGCCAATGCACATGTGAAGTATCAAGTTAATCGGTCAATTGGTTGAAGATTTATCGATCGGAAACGATTCATTTCACACCTAATGTGACAGTGACCTTGACCTTTTCACCTAGTGACCCCAATTTCAATAGGGGTCATCTACTGGCCAAGGCCAATGCACATGTGAAGTATCAAGCCAATCGGTCAATTCGTTGACGAGTTATTGATCGGAAACGATTTTCACACTTATTGTGACAGTGACCTTGACTTTTGACCTAGTGACCCCAATGTCAATAGGAGACATCTACTGTCCAAGGTTAATGCACATGTGAAGTACCAAGCCAATCGGTCAATCCGTTCACAAGTAATTTATCAAGTCAAGTCAAGTCAATTTTATTGGCAAATACATTTGTACATAGCCAAACAACATACATAAGACATGTAATGACTGTGTAAATAAATGCATATTCAACAATTGTGATGAAAAGCATGGTGTATACGATGGACATGAAATAATAACTAATGGTTGTGCGAATATTGACAAAATAACAAAACAACAATAAACAATATACATACAACATACTAATTGTGACTAGATCTTAAATTAAATGCCATTCTAGTAAATTTAGCCAAGTTAATTAATGTTTTACTATTCGAAGTAGACATCAGTTGCTTAAATTTTATAATAGAAGACCAGCGTAGATAATATTTAGGTAACAATAGTTTTCTTAAATCTCCATACAATGGAAAATTAACAAAAAATGATATTCATTCTCAATTACACCCATATTACACCTTGTACATACTCGTTCATTTCTTGATATATTTCTATATTTACCTTCTTCAATGAAAAGTGAGTATGCAGAGCAGCGAAGTCTAGTCAAACAAATTCTATCCCTTAAATCGGAAACTAACTGGTAAACCGACAGACACAGACCGACAGACACACCGATTGACCGACCGACATCAATCAACAACATCAACAACATTACCTTTATTAAGCTCAAATCACAAATGCAGTGACACATAAGTATAAAGTCACAATGCAACTTTTACAAAACGTTACTAACAATTGTGACATTGCGTTAAAGTGTATATAGAAAATAAAAGAGGGAAAGAGAAATGGAGATAAAATAAGATATGGGACATTCATTTAGATTGAGTGGGGGAATGCTGATGTTGACCAAACATCAAAACAATATACCCCCTCTTCTTCGAAAGAGGGCATAATTTTAATCAAGAAATGCAAAGGTTGTACGATGCTCGTTTTGATTACGTGTATAGAAACATATCTTAACACCATTAAGAAAAGGTGAAAAACAAGAGCTGCCCCAATAAAGCGCGCTTGACTTTTCTTCCGCTTTGATAGTTTAAGGTTCTTTTTCTCTCGCTCACTTCGCATAATAAAAACCCAGATACATAAATATTTAAATAGTTACAATAGTTTCATAGATATTTGTAAATTAAAAAAAAATACCGAATTACAAGAAATCATGGCAGTAAACGGTAATGCGGCTCGTATTTACAACCAATTCTTAGACTTAAGTCTAAAAATAAAGAATTGTCTTGAAATTGTTTGTTTTTTTTCCAAAATTATAAAACAGTTCCATATTTTATGAAGTGTAATTCCTCTAAATACATGTTTTCATTACAAAAATAAATTTATGACAAAAGCAAAATGTATAAAATGTATGTATTCACACGCAGAACATATTTTATTGGTGGTAAGTTGATTCTTCATTCTTAAATAAGAAAAATGGGTTGGTGAACAAAGGACCTAGTTAACAAAACTTGACCTTGGCATTTGACCTCGAAGTATAACCTTGACATTTGAGGTAGGGAGACGGTAATTACTCGGTTCAATGTGAACATGTGGTAACTAATTTTACAATTGCTTGATTAATAAGGGGGTTCTGTTTTAGATCCAGATTCAAAGTTTGTCTAGATATTTTAAAGAGAAACATTCTGACCAAGTTGTATCATGCTTGAGACATGAATGTAGCTTCAAGAGTGGTAGTTTTAGAAACAAGATTTTATCTGGTGAGCTTGTTTCTATACGCACGTGAACAAGATTCGAACGTAGCATATTTATTATTTAGATGAGCATTCTAACAGAGTGTAATCAAGATGAGTAAAAAATGTGGTCTCTAGTGAAAACAAGGTATTTCTAAGACTTTATCTGGTCAACCAGTTTTTGGACTCACATGACCCAGATACTCGGCTTAGTTATTGTAAAGATTAACATTCTGACCCAGTTTCATCAAAAATGACTAATCAATAAGGCCTCTAAATTGATAACAAGATTATTTTAAGATGTGACCTCCTGACCTCGTTTTTGGACGCAAGTGTTTCAGATTCACAATTGTTCTATATATTGTCAAGAAAAACATTCTGACCATGTATCACCAAGATAAGCTCATACACGTGGTCTATAGAGTAGAAACTAAATTTTCATAATATTTGTCTTGTTGACCTAGTTTTAAGACGCACGTAACACAGATTTATATTTAGCCTAAATATTGCAAAGATTAACACTCCGACCAAGTTTTATCAAGATTGAGACATAAATATTGCCTCTAGAGTGGTAACAAGGTTTTCTTATATTTGACCTGGTGACCTAGTGTTTGGACGCACGGAAACCAAATTCAATCTCGGCCTAGAAAATGTCAACATGAACTTTCAGACAAGTTTTATCAAGATAAAGTTATAGATGCTTTGTCTAGAATAGTAAAAAAATGTTTTTCTCAGATTTGACCTGTTACCTAGATTTAGAACGCAAGTGACTTCAGATACAAACAGTAACCGGTTGCGCTTGCGTGAAGGAGGACGCAAAATTTCAAAACAAAAAGAAAATATTTCGAATTCAATTATTTTTAATTATATTTTTAATGAAACATCACCAAAAAAGTATTTAAATAATTAGAAAACAATATTTCTAAACATTCTGTAAAGTAGCGACTCGATCGGGACACATTTGAGGAAGAAATTTGTCTTCAAAAGTTTTTGACAGATTTTTGACAGTTGAGCGCCATAGCAGTGTACCGGAAACGAAAAAGCGGGGAGGAGCTTAAGCGATATTTCCATCAGTCTACAAGACAGTTCAAAGTTACGAGTTTACAAGTCTTAATTTCTGGATGTGTTATTTAGAAGAAAATTAACATTTATGAGAGTAAAAACGATGAAAACTGGAAAATTTTACCTTAGCAAAGGTATCCAAGGCAAGTAAACTACTTGAATTTTAATTATTTGTGACTGGGAATACACCTTTGGATCTGAATAATAACAGACTACGTCGATTAGCGAATGTAAACAACAATGGCCGCGTACATCCTCAGAACAGTATTGTTTGTTGTCACTGTACTTCATACGAAGCATGTAAGTACTATCAAACCAGAAGATGTTAAATTTCATCACCATGAAACATTTCAGCACACAATTGCTGACCATTTTCTATCGACAAACCCTTTCTCTGTGTGCATCGGAGATAGTTTTAGCGTGGACAACATGTGTATTTTATACTTCCATGCAAAATATACACGTCGAACCAAAACATACCATACACGAACCAGAAAAAGACTTTTCCAGTGCTTTCTCCTGATATGTGGAGATGTAGAAATGAACCCTGGTCCCATTAGATTCCCGTGTGGAATATGTGGAAAACCTGTGGCCAATAACCAAAAGGCTCTTTAATGTGATATTTGTGATGTTTGGTTACATATTAGATCTCAGTGCCTAAATATCACACCGGAAAAGTACCTCAAACAAGGACAGTCCGATGACCCATGGTATTGCCCGGGTTGTCTTTCTACCAAAACTGCCCTCCAAGACGAAACCAGAAATAGAATACCAATCGTCCTATCAAACTCTGAACAAATAATTTCATCTAATAATACTATCTTCTTACATAATGACTTCAACCCAGAAGCAGATACTACATGTGAAAATTACAAAAACTTAAATGACAGTTATATTCCAGAACCTGACCCGGAAGAAGACTGGATGTTAACACCCGAAACACCATCTACAGAAGACCAAAATGGTAACACTACTGATAATTCGTTTAGCACAGAATCATCAGAAAATGAAAAATATGATATCGTCGATGTATTAAGGACATTAAAAAATGAAAACAAAAACAGACCAATTTTAGCCACATAAACATAAATAGTGTTGAATACAAATTTGATGACTTAAAACAAATTTTGGATGACAATCTTACAGATTTATTAATAGTGTCTGAAACAAAAATAGATGAGAGTTTTAATAATAATCTTTTCTCAGTAGACGGCTACAAAATGGAACGTAGAGACAGAAATGCCCGCGGGGCGGGCTTATGACTTTCGTTAGATCTGATTTACCATTTAAACGGCGAAAAGACTTAGAAAGCAATGACCTTGAGTGCATGTGCTATGAACTATCAATGAACAAAAGAAGGTGGGGAATATTAGGTCTTTATAAACCACCGTCTATGCAAAACTCAGTTTTTTAACAATGTTTAACAACATGTCTCGATAAAATGTGTATTTCCTTCGACCACCTGATATGTATAGGAGACTTAAATTTTGACTTGTTGAAAAAAGAAAAATGTAAAACTCTTTTAAACATCTGTGATAATTTTAACTTGGAAAATCTGGTAAAAGGCCCCACGTGTATGATGAAAAATCAAGACCCCACCCTTATAGACGTTGTTTTAACTAATGCCAAAAACTTTTTCTGTAACACAGTGAATTTTAACTGTGGCCTAAGTGACTGTCATAATTTTATTGCAACATCCTTAAGAGAACAATGTCAGGCAGTATCAAGGAAAAGGGTTAAATTCAGAAGTTATAAAAATTTTGATGAAACCAAGTTTAATGAAGACCTATCAAATGTCCCATTTCATATTGCCCATGTATTTGATGATATAGATGATATTTACTGGACTCATGAACACTTGCTTAAACAGGTTATAGATGAACATGCTCCAATTAAAGAAAAGGTCCCCAAGAAACACCCCCCACCATACATGAACTCCCAATACCGAAAAATTATATACAAGACCCGGGAAGCAAAAAATAAGTATCAGAAACATAAGTCAAGCGAAAACTGGTTACAGTACAAAAAACTTAGGAATCTTAAAACCAAGTCAAAACGAGAGTCCATATCAGTCTATTTCAAAGAAAGATGTGATGGGGGACCCAAATCCAAAGACTTCTGGCCCACCATAAAACCCTTCTTATCCCAAAAGTCAACACAGAAATCAGACAGTCAAATTATTCTTAAAAACACTGAAAATAATACACTGATTTCTGATCAACACCAGGTAGCAGAAAAATTAAACACATTTTACATCAACATTGCTAAAAATATAGGTATAGAAAACAAAGTCCCAGTAAATGAAGAACACCCTAGCATTAATACAATAAACAGTAAAACTAAGGTCAAGACTTTCGAATTTAATAAGGTTACGGAAAAGTGTATTAGTGAATGTATACAAAATCTAAACCCCAAAAAGGCCACTGGTGTTGACTCAATCCCTCCTAAAATTATCATAGCAGGTCAAAATAGCCTCAAAACCCCATTTACAAATATAGCAAACGCCATTATAAATAAAGGTCAATTTCCCGCTAAACTTAAGCAAGCGCAGGTTACACCAATATACAAGAAAGAAGATCCTTTCAGTGAAACAAACTATAGACCAGTTAGCATCCTGCCCACAATGTCAAAGATATATGAAAAAATCATTAGCAACCAACTCAGTGAACATTTTAATAATAATGTTTTCCATCCTTATCTATCAGCATTCAGGTCATCTTATGGTTGTCAATCAACTTTATTAAAACTAGTAGAAGATTGGAAACAAGCCCTAGATGAAAACAATTATGTAGGAGCTGTTTTAATGGACCTGTCTAAAGCGTTCGATTGCTTACCTCACAATCTAATTGTACTTAAACTCAAGGCCTATGGATTAACCGAGCATGCATGTAAATTAATGTTAAACTATCTATCAAACAGGTCTCAAAGGGTTAAAATAAACAATTGTACTAGTAAATGGCAAGAAATCATTAAGGGAGTGCCTCAAGGCTCTATACTCGGTCCGTTGATCTTTAATATCTTTATCAATGATATTTTTTATTTTATAGATAAGTCAACCCTGTATAACTATGCAGACGACAATACCCTTTCCTTCAGTCACAAAAACTTAAATACCTTTAAGGAAACTATTGAATCAGAAAGTAAATCCCTGATACACTGGTTCAATATTAACCAAATGCAGGCAAACCCAGATAAATTCCAGGCAATATGTGTAGGTAATAAGACTAATATAGAAGTTAAATCATTTACTATAGGTCAAAATGAAATTAAATGTGAACAAAAAGTAAAACTTTTAGGAGTGGAACTTGATTACCAGTTAAACTTTGATCCACAGGTTACAAATTTATGCAAAAAGGCAGCCAAACAATTAAATGTTCTCCAAAGACTAAGCAAATTCCTGAATGTAAGCACTAGGTTAATCATCTTTAAATCTTTTATCCGGTCAAATTTTAATTTTTGTCCCCTTATATGGCATTTTTGTAGTAAATCCAACACAGAAAAACTAGAAAAGCTACAGTTCAGAGCCCTTAGAATTGTTTTTAATGACTATGAATCTAGTTATGATACACTACTAAAAAAGGTTAACAGTACTACTCTTCACTTAAACAGGTTACGCCTCATTGCGTCAGAAACATTTAAATGTATACACAATCTTTCCCCAGAATATCTTCAATCCTTGGTTAAAGTTAAATCCTCTACCTATAATTTCAGATATTCAAACATCCTAGAGACACCACAAGTAAGAACAACAAGGTATGGCAAAAATTCCTTTCGTTTTGAGGCTGTACAGGTGTGGAACAGCCTCCCAGAGGACATTCGCACAGTCGATAAATATAAAGACTTTGTACGGCTGATCCGCACCTGGACGGGTTCAAAATGTAAATGCGCCATGTGTGAGTAAACTGCTTCTCACATTTTTTGCTTGCTTGCTTGTTTTTTTTTGCTATACTGCTTATATTATTATTTTATTTTTTTCAGTTAATCCCTTGTTTATTCTCCTTGGTTACTCTCTCATGTATATAGTGTATGTGTGTTTCTTGTGTGTTAAAAAAAAAACATTAATATATGTGTATATATGTGCTATGTAGTTGTTTTTCATGTGCTTAACTATACTTTTAAACAGACTGTTTTTTTGTTTGTTTTTTTTTCTCCTTGATTACTCTTCAATGTATAATTGCATGTGTGCTTCTTGTGTGTTTTAAAATGTTATAAACATGTATATATGTGTGTATATGTGCTATTAAGTTGTTATTCATGTGCCCTAATATGCTTTTAAACATACTGGTTAATTTTCCATAATATATTGTATGTGTGTTTCCTGTGTGTATTACACATGTATATATGTGTATATATGTACTATATAGTTGTTGTGCATGTGCTTGTATATGCTTTTAAACATGAATTGTGTGCTATACTTGTTTTAATATCTTAAATTTTATTGGAGGTCTGCAATGCTTTGTTTGTAGAACTTAAAAGTGAATAACATATGTTTTAATTTTGAACTATGCAAAATCAACTCCAATATAGTTTTTAGGTATATTTCCCTTTGTCGTATTCTTGGTTTCGTAACTTGCAAAATATTATGCTTTTAATGAACATTTTTTTTTTACTTAATTTGTATTTTATGTGCTTTAAATATGTCTTTGTACTATAAATGCTTGTATAATATGCTTAATCTTTCTTTCTTTCAGCTCAATATACACTTGTTATATATATACAATTGTTTTGTCGGGAAATAGCTCATGAGCTAATGTGTATTGTCATTCATATCCGACGTTAAATAAAGATTCTTGTATCTTGTATCTTTTATCTTCGAACTCCGCCAAGATAATTAAAAGATACATGTTCTGATCAAGTTAGATTAAGATTGATTAATAGAGGCGGTCCCTTGAGTGGTTACAAGATTGTTCTAAGATTTGATCTGGTGACCTCGTTTTTTGACGCACGTGACCCAGATTCGAACTTGTACAAGATATTGTCAAAATAATTTTTCAAACTAAGTTTCATCAGGATTTGATCAAACATGTGGGGTTAAGACTGGTAACGAGCTAAAGTTTACGACGCAGCCAGCTCAACGAACGACGACAGACGCCGGACATAGTTTGATCGCAATATCTCACCTTGCGCACTTCGTTCTCAGGTGTACTTAAAATGAATGGTATAGAATGTTATCCTACTGTAGCTCTGCATGTAAGCTACCTACATACCAACCTCCGCACATATCGACAAGTTCTGAGTCGCTTGTCAAGTCCCGACCGCCAGTACAAACAACGTGATGATGTTCAAACATAAGTGGTATTGTGGGCTGCTATAGCTCATACATGGAAGGGGACGTCCACTCGTTCACTTTGTCCATCCATCTTTTCTTCTGACGGCAACGACGGCGACCTCCCTCTTGCGTGCCCTTGAGCACAGTGTTGCACATTGAGTCGTGCCTGGTGACGTGTCTAAACCAAGACAGTTTCGTCGTTTGACGGTGGCCAGCAAGGGTTCTAGTGGGCCAATAATTACTGATGTCATGTTCCGGATGAACACGTTGGTCTTGTGATCCATGAAGCAGACGCGGAGCAGTCTTTGGAGACACTTGTGTTCAAAAACCTGTATCATGCGTTATGTGTATGAGTAAAGCGTCCAGGTCTAGCAGTTGTACAGAAGGGTGGAGACTACGAGCGAATTGTAGAGCATGTACTTGGTGAGGAATATTACGGAGCTGCTTGAACCCAAACTACTCAGACTCGCCATCGATGCGGTCGCCATTACAATTCCTATTCGGACCTCAAAGGTACTGGTGCCATGCTTGGACAGGGTTGCCATCGATGCGGTCGCCATTACAATTCCTATTCGGACCTCAAAGGCACTGGTGCCATGCTTGGACAGGGTTGCTCTCAAGTGATTGAAGCTGGTCACCTATTTCAGCTTCTCACCGCACATGCCCCATATCTCGTATTCTCATGTTCTTCAAGAGAGTATGTTGGTATGGTATTGGAGTTTACTGTTGGTGCCTCTATTGACGTAAACGTCATCAGCGAATCTCAAGTTAGAGACGGGTCTGCCACCCATGGAGATGGAGGTGCGGTGGTTTTGGGGGGTTCTCCTACATTATCATCTCAAGGAAAAGGTTAAACAGGACGGGGAGAGCAGACATCCCCCGACGAACGCCCACTGTTGTCCTGACTAAAATGCCTAAGTACAATAAAAGGTATAAGTATGTTACAATGTTAGTCAGAGCAATGGCCTTGGTCAGTGAACTCACGCAATGACATCGAAGATGTGTGCATTTTCAAACAGCGATTTTGAGTTGCTGCACGCAAACCTAAACAATAGCGGTGTCGTCGACAAATGGGTGAGTAGAATCAAACTAGTCGACGAATAATCTAGCTTATTTTTATATATACATCTTAACATAATAATTTTAGAAATAACACAATTGTTGCTTCGTTAAATACTTGCCTACGCCAAGCCCATGGTAATCATTTTTTCTTGAAAACTCCATTGGTACAGTTTGTGAGTAGCCCTCTGTACCAGACACTTGAACCTCTAGGGTAACAACGTCCGTACCATCTTTTAACTCTACAGCGGATCCGAAATCCGTCAATCTTGCATTTAGTTTTGCATCCAAAACAATGTTCTTTGATTTTATGTCAAGATGCAATAGTGCTTTCCTGTAAAGAATGGTAAAATAAATAAACATTGCACAAACTTATAAATACATGGTTTCTCATAACGAATACAAAATGTGCAATTAGCTCTACAACAAATTACTGTCCAGTACGTCATATTTTTTCATTTCATGTACACTGTTAATACAGTAACGCAATGTATCTGCTAGCTTAATATCAATAAACAAGCATGTACCTGTCCTGGGTTCCAGTGTGTATAAAGTCCATTGCACAATACATTTGGTGAATGATTTTCATCCTGCACCTCATGTCAAGCATCGGTAGATGTTCTTGTTTCCTTGTGTCGTTTTGAATCGCATCGAACAAATCACCATTTTCCAGATATGGTGAAACCAAATAGTATTCGCTATTTTTATAATGAAAGTAAGTTTTTAACGATTAACACTACCAGAGTAACTTATAAATAAAAAGAAACGGCTAACTGTAATGTCTCCAAACACCAATTCAAAATAAACTAACATATATATTTAAATGAGAAATACTACACTTTTACTTACTTTTTGTCTTTATCTTCATGGTGTGCAATAAGAGGAACAATTCCAAAATGCAATATCTTTGCCACATATTTTTCCTGAAACAAAACATGATTTACACTATGTGGCGATATACATATTACAGACACAATATAGATAGCAAGCACAACATTTATTCCGAAAATATACATAGAGAATGGTTAATACAGATTATTCGTTACGTCGAAGTATTTAGCTGTTTTTTTATTTAATTTTATCTGGAATCAGATTTTTTTAACACAACACAACGCGTATTTCAATAATATTGTATTATGTATGTGTTACTCTTAAATGTAACATGTACATGTTTGCAATCGAGCATTATGTTGTTGAATTCGACCTTGATAAATTGGGTGTGCCAATTACTTATACTCGGCACAATCGATGGGTATGCCAAAATTTCTTATTGCGGGAACACGCACGTTCCCATAACAATGTATCAGCATATCACAACAACGGCTAGTTTTGTTTCGCAATAAGCTGTTATATCCTTACAAGCAGAATTCTATTAAAACATAATTGTCAACTTTTGTATAGATTGTTTGTTTAAATCAAAGAAAAACATAACAGCGGTAGATGTATTTCATTGTTTAGGTATATGACGGAAAGAAAAGCTTTAGGAAACAATGATTATCTACGAAATTGCTATCAACGTTTAGAAAGTGTTTAGATATTGACATACTAGATCTATATGATCGTTGAAAATTTAATAAAATACATATCTTCGTATGCTTCAATTAATGATAAAATAATCAATAACAGCAATTAAACTGGATGATACTAAAGCAATTTGCCCAGCGTCTTCGCTATTCCTATGACCATTTCAAACAAAATGAGTCAACTGCATACGTATGTTAATACAAAGTAATTTGTATATTTGCTACAGCAAACTGATGCCGTACGGAATTGTAAATATAACTTTAAAATTCCTTTTTGAACAGTTCGGTTTCCACTCAAGTGTTAAACTAAAAAGCATCGCACTATACGATGGTACAAACAAGTAACGTGATATGTTAATTAGTTTGCAAAAAACGTTTTTAATCCGTTTAAATAATTTCGATGAAGGATTTGTATTAAATGACTTGCCCAGTCATAAAGGAATTCATTTATTCCACAAAGATTATTTAATTAAAAGATATGAGCACATTGGTAATGAGTATTTTTACCATTTTTGCAATTTATTATAGTACGAAAGGTAAGGATGTTATTAACAAGTTTGCATTACTAACGCTTACAAACACAATTCGATTGTATTTTGTTTATGAACTGGTTTTACTCATGCCTCTGTTTGTTTTGTTATATATATATTATTTTTTTATATAGTTTTGTTGTTTCAGTTGCTTTGTATTCTTTTTACATTCATATAAGAACCTATATTCCATAAGAAAAGCAAAGCTTGAACATCGCTAAGCAATTTCAAACTCCCATATACAAAACAACGTATATAATGACTGTTTATTTATTATAGTGCTCATATATTGAATTACCTTTATTATTAGTGCATCGATGCTTGTTCGATAGACAGAACGCTTCGTGATTTGCTTCATTGCAAGTCTAGTTCCGAAGGCATCTATTTTCCGGTCCGCTGTAACAAAATGACAATAGTTAGCCTTCACCTTTAAGTATACATGTAGTATTTAAAAGTACATAAAGTGACAGATTAACGTTGAAGTTAATAACATCATACACAAATAACTTAGCAATAGTTTCATGTATATAAATCGAAGCAATTATAATGGTGGAAGGTAATACGAATGTCCTTTGCAAGTCCGTTCGTAAGTCTGTACGTATCACGTTCGTGTTCTCTCAAAATCTCGTATACTTTTGTTGACTGATTTTGTTTAGAGCATTAAGATGATGATCGCACACAACACATGCAATCACGAACAGCGTCTTAACACAAGATATATATGTATGGATGTCCATTAATATCTCAAATCATTTGCAATTGATTCGCACAGAAGCCTGTTTTCCTGTTTTTGCATATTCAAGTGACCTTGTGACATTGATCTTCATGCAAATGTTTTTAACAGAGGGGAATTAATGTCTTACGATGGACGACATACAAAAAACGATTACAGCAGTGTGTGTTCATGTAATACAGAAACAAATTCAGGATTTTGATACTAACTTATAAACACTTTTGAAAATTCTCCATCGATAACTGTTTTGGATTGTTTTCTCAAAAAGTCAATATAATCATTTTTTAGATATATAAGCCACCCGTCGTATAAGTCTTTTTTCATTTCTATTGTAATATCTCTGCTGATGACTTGACATTTTCCATCATCTGAAAAAAAGGCAAAATTTTATTAAATGATGCAATTGGAGAAAATGTTTAAATAACATGTACCATAACTCGAATATTACTCCCTTATACGTAGCTAAATAACATTATAACATAATAAAAAGCGTGTCACTTTATGTGACATATGCCAATCGAAGTATATGCTTGCAATTGGTTGCAGTACTATACTAAGTTTACAGAACATGGAACAAATCATAAAATAAAATAAAAAACAGATAAGGTTACAGAATTGGTAAATTGAAAAAGGTCATCACTTCTGCCATTTTAGATGCAGGACGATAATTTACATCTTCATATCATAAGGAACAAGTTGTTGTGTTGTAAATTGAGAAAAAAAGATGAAAACGTCTGCGGACAAGTTTGTGTCAATGTCGGTTGAAACAAGAGATGTGTTTGTCATAAACACAATACCCCCTACTGCGCCGCTTTGAAATAAAATTTCTAGTTATAATTTAGCACTTATAGAAATTATCTCCCTTTAAATCTTATAACTTCCCTTGGATTTTTTACCTTTGACCTTGAAGGATGACCTTGACCTCTCACCACTCAAAATGTGCAGCTCCATGAGATACACATGCATGCAAATCTTCAATATTGCAAAAGTTATGGTCAATGTTAAAGTTTTCGGACGGACACACAGACTGACAGTTCAACTGCTATATGCCGACCTACCGGGGGCATAAAAAGGGATATATGCAATGTTAAACGCAGAATAATAAAACGCCATCACGAACAACTTCATATCATGATGAACCACGATCGCAGATTTGAATATTGTTAATGGAGAAGTGTAGGAGGACGCATATGGACAAGTGTGTGTATACGGACAGACAGACACACAGACTGACAGATGCCCGTGATTTCAGTACCCCCCCCCCCNGAAACGGGGGTATAAAATAAGTGTGTCGTGCTTCGGGTAAACACAGTTCGCTTGATACAAAGCAAGAGGGAAAAGATGGCATTTAATTAATATTTCATTTATGGGGTATAAAGGTAATTTGTTACTTTATAACAAATACTGTTGCCGGCGACATCACACTGAGAACGCGTTTTTTTTCAGGGTTGACAAAATTCACACTTTATCTTCATTTGACTTCATTTGATATCCTAAAGTTTAATTTGTAACATGATACTCGTAAAAAATGTATACAACCTCCATCATCCTCGATTGTCTGTCGACCGAAATCTGACAACTTCAACGACCAAAGTTCAGGACACTTCTTTAGATGAGATATTAGAACCCCAAATGTAGCTTCAGATTTGTTTTGTTCTTTCCATTCACGCAGAAATTGATAAACTCGTTCGTAAAGGGAATAACTGTAGTCTTTCTTAATTTGTTCGACGGTTTGTTCTGCAATCCTCAAATTGGCTGCAGTGGGATCAAAATGATGATGTACCCGAAGTGTAACTCGTGCTAGATGGACGTCTGTTAATTTTGTACTCGAATTCACAACTTCGTTATCTGAAAGACAAAACGACAATAATGATCAGCTAATTTGTAATAATTTGATTTTTTACAATGTTATTCATTATTACTCAAACAATAAAAAACATGTTTTTTTTATTATGAAACGTTACTTTAATACGTATTATGAAATACATTCAGGTAATAGTTGAGTCATTCTAACGGCAGTGAGTAAAATCATGTGTGGTTTAAAAAGAAATGATTTAAATGCTAATTTTTTAATGACCTAAAATGAACTAAAAAATATATATTGCTGTAGCAACTTTCAGTTTTCGGGATGAGTCGGACACATTGTTGATCCGTCTAAAGACGTATTAGTGCAAATGCCAAATGCGACATTTTTTTTTAAATCAAGTCTGTATCAATAAATGAACGAAGTAAAGTAGTGTTGCTTTAAATTAGTTGTTGACCCAAACGTTGCATATGTCTAACGTTAATTAACGAACGTATGTAAACAGTGTTTGATTGCAAAGAGTCACTATAATTAAAACAAGAGCACTGCCTAGCGGGTGCAGACCGTTCATCTATTTGTCAAAGTATGAATCAAATCTGATCATAAATAAAGAAGTTATGGCAATTTTAGCAAAATTGTGGAGGTGTGGTAATGTATAACATTATCTTTTAAAAATGAAAAAGAAAAAAAAATGGGGGGGGGGATTCTTGGGTGGGATGGTTGGACAGTCTTTCAAAAATAAAATAATAAAAATAAATAATTGTTTTATTAACCATGTTTAAAAAAAATGGGGGGGTCAGAGGGGGGTGAGAGTGGGGTATAGTGTGGGGTGTGGTCATTTATTAGATGATATTTAAAAAATACGAACATGGAAAAAAATGGGGAGGGGGATTCTGGGCCAGTGGGGTGGGGCGTGGGGGTGGTTTTGGTGAAGTCTATGGTGGTATGTCAGGTAAGTGTTGTTTTGTCAAAGTATAAATCAAATCTGATCAAAAATAAAGAAGTTATGGCAATTAAAGCAAAATTTAATACTTCTACCTTGACAGTCAAGGTCATTCAAAGGTCAAGGTCAAATTCACAGTACCCTCATAATAGTAAGAAAGTATTTTAAGTTTGAAAGCAATAGCCTTGAAACTTTAGAAGTAAAGTGGATCTTAACACAAAATGTAACCATATATTCAAAGTTACTAAGTCAAAAAAGGGCCATAATTCTGTCACAATGCCAGTAAGAGTTACATAACTTTGCCTGCACAGTCCCCTTATGATAGTTAGCAAGTGTTCCAAGTCTGAAAGCAATAGCTATGATACTTTAGGAGTAAAGTGGACCAAAACACAAAACTTAACCAAATTTTCAATTTTCTTAGTATAAAAGGGGCCATAATTCTGTGAAAATGCCAGTAAGAGTTATATTACTTTGACTGCAGAGTCCCCTTATGATAGTTAGTAAGTTTTGCAAGTATGAAAGCAATAGATTTGATACTTTAGGAATAAAGTGGACCTAAACACAAAACTTAACCAAATTTTCAATTTTCTAAGTATACAAGAAACCGTCGGAGACGGTTGATGCTCCCCAAATTATTTTTGTCACAATATTGCACTATATATTCAGATAAAAGGAAACGTCTTGAGGGGCATAACTTTGGACAAAATAATACGATGGATGGTTTAGCAACTTAAAAATTTCAAAGGGCAATAACTCTCTAAATAAATCATCGAACCAGAACCCACTTATAACATGCGCATCTCCTCAAGGTAGTTAAGCTTCCCATAAAGCTTCGTTGAATTCCAGTCAGTAGTTGGGGAGAAATAGCCCGGACAAGAATTGCACTATATGTACAGAAAATGGAAAATTTCAAAGGGCCATAACTCGGTGAAAAATCATCCGACCAGAACTGGCTGACAAAATGCACGTCTCCTCTTGGTAGTGAAGCTTCCTATAAAGTTTTATTGAATTCCGGTAATTAGTTGCTGAGAAATAGCCCGGACAAATTTCCGGGCGGACGCACGCACACACGCACGAACAGACGAAGCGGCGACTATATGCTCCTTATGAAAGCAATAGCTTTGATACTTTAGGAATAAAGTGGACTTAAACACAAAACATAACCAAATTTTCAATATTCTAAGTATAAAAAGGGCACATAATTCTGTCAAAATGCCAGCCAGAGTTATCAAGCTTTGCCTGCCCAGTCAGCCCCCTCATGATAGAAAGTAAGTGTACTAAGTTTGAATGCAAACGCTTTGAAAGCCTTTGATACTTTATGAACGGACGCAGACGAAGACGCTCAGGTGATTACAATAGTTCATATTTATTTAATTTTTTTTAAATAGATGAGCTAAAAAGTACATTCATGCATACTATGTTCTATGCAAACATGTTATATTGCTCATGCTAATTATAACATGTTTTGATAGAAGTAAAGTAAAATGAGTATACTGGTTGAAACGTTATTTTAAAACAGAAGCATACACGTGTATGTATAATCCTAGTTGATAATCCCGGGACTTAATAATTGCTTTAGTGTCATTACCAGGGTGCTCCATAATTAGTTCTTCTTCTTGCTCTTCAATGGTCTTTAACAAATCGCTGTGGTCTCTGGCTAGGTACGCTTTGAACTTCCTGTAGGTGTTCACACCACCTTTACCTATTCGTCTCATCAATACACGACATTTTGCTTCATTCGTAAATAAANAAAACAAACTTTGGGGAGCATCACCCGTCTCCGACGGTTTCTTGTTAGACATATCGGCGCTTTTATTGCGTTTAAGATTTGATATTGTTTTTCGTATTTCTATAAGTGTTAATGGGCGATCTAAATCATCAATAAGAAGTGTTTCATTTCTTGATGTGTATTCATCAGCATTAAGCGAACTGTTATGAGGTGTGTTAGATAACTGCTTAAAATGATCTATTAATTCATCAATATTAAGGTCATTTTACCGGTCGTTTTATTTTGTTCATATTTATTTATGTATTTCCCAAATTTCTTTGGGTTTGATTTACTTGAGGATGAAAATGTTTTACTTTCTTTACTATAGTATTTATTTTTAGCAATAAGTTTTGTTTTACAATATATCGATCAGGCTTGTAAAAATGCCGTTCTGTTAGCAATTGATGGATCGTTTTTGTATATGCGTTTACAGTCATAGAACGATTTTTTATGACTTTTGCAGCTTTGGTCGAACCATAAAGATTTGTGTATATTTCGCGGTTTTGCACTATCTAAATTGATAGTACGTCCATGTACCTGAAAGGAGACATCATATATCAGTTCACACAATTGATTAATACAAGTGTTAACATTTTCATTTTCTAGGATTATATTGTTAGTAATATTTTCAAACATATTAGTTTTACTATTGAGTAGCATATTTAAATCGGCGTATTTACCATCCTTCCAAGATAACTTATTAAAAACAATATTAGTAGCATTAGGTTCTGAAAACCTACATGTAAGGACTAAATCTAATGAGCAGTGATCTGAAAATTCAGTAAGGTCATTCACTTTAAAACTTGAGATACATGACAATAGATTGAAATTAACTTTAACATAATCTACATCACTGGCTCCCGAAGAGCCCCTAGAACAGTTAAAACAAGTTAAATGACCCGGCTCTAATCTGCCATTTACAATCAACAAACTATTTTCTTTACAAAGTGAAAACAACTTGTTACCAAATTGATTAACATGACCATCATGAGATGAGCGAGCCGGTATTATTTCGAGCGGAACATCATTAACAGGCATGTGGACATAACGGTCAAGGTTAATATTTTCAATTATGTCCGGCCGCTCACCTACTCTTGAATTAAGGTCACCAACTATCATGATAGCACCTTGTTGACTGTATACAAGTACATCGGACGCTATTTGTTAAAAAAAATCAAATTCAAATAACGGAGAGTTTTCATTTGAATACACATGTGAATCACATGGTGATATATAACATGCACATACACAAATATTATTTTCTACACATAAAGACTCTTTTTGCAGTTTAAACCAGGGTATACCGTTAGTGTTAAGTTTAACAATATCAATTGCATTCGAATATTTTTTCATAAAATATACTACAACACCGCCACTTTCTCGCTTTGCTTTTTTGTTACATTTTGGACGAGGGCATGAAAAACAATTAAAGTATCAATGAGAATATTTGCTAATCTAGAGTTCCAAGTTTCCGTGAGAATAAGAATGTCATAAGAATTAATACAATTTAACAAGTCACTGTCATTTAATTCCGCTAAAAGTCCCTGAATATTCCACGAACAAATTCGTAGCTGCCTCTGCTCGATTTCCTAATTGGTACGGGGTTGATAAGTGCCGCGACTTCCGGTGTCGCGACGAATGTTGTTCCGCGGTCCATGGTTTGGCATTTCCGGTACAGGCCATTATGGATCAATTTATTTTATTTTGTTTAAAAGACTATTTTTTCCAAGTATCATATGAATTATTATGTATTGGAACCACGGTACGTTTACATCATGTGTTATTAAAAAGGGTAGTTAAAAATGCAATTCTATTCATTTATATTAATTATGGTTTTGAATTGTATACCCCATTTTGCTCTAACTGAATGTAGTTCATTGTTTATATTTAAAATATTGTCTTCATCTTGGACAATGCAAAAGATGAACTTTTGAGATGGCTCAACCTTAAAAAATTAACATTGTTGAAAATTGAAAAAATAAAACATATAATTGGTGGGTTTACATTCTGTCCAGCCTGTGTTTTAAGCCCTGCACCCTTAAGTTTATTACGTTAATTTTCTCGCGAGTTATCGTCAGTATTTCAATATAAATGCATCATTTCATGGAGTAAAAAGTCGATCAAACACTCACTTGTTAGGAATTCCATTTGTTGTGATAATTGAGAATCCGAATGATTGCATTTGGTTGTTGTTGAATGTTTAAATTTCACATTTTGAACACAACCGTTCTGGTGGGCTGCTTTTGCTGTCTGCAAGTTTTCATATATAACATGAGGTAATATTATTTGTGTTATGTTTAATCTCACGACAAGTAACACATTTTCGAGAACAATATCGTATGTGTAATGTCCTAAACACATCGATTCATGTTGACCTCATCAGGCTGTCTCATGTGTATATTGTGTTGTACTGTTAATCACTAATAATGTGTGTTTTGTTTTTATTTTACATGTTTAGATGCTAGTTTTTAACATTAATAAAGTCGCGTAATAAAAATAATTTATGTTTGATGACTTTTAATACCATGTAATTTGTCTGTTAAACAACATGTATTGTGTGTCGGCAGTTATTGTTTATATGTAAGCGTGTAGCGTGTACACACTGCTAAGTATTCAAGTATCATAAGGATGAGCCTCATAGAATTAGTAGATGCAACAGTGTGTTTACTTTCCCATTTACATGTTAAACAATGGACCAATTGAATAATCATGCAACAGTGTTTTTTTTTTACCATTTACATTTTTAACAAAAAACCACTTGAATAATCATGAATCATTGTGTTTTATTTACCATTTACATATTAACCAATGAATCAATTTAATAATCATGCAACAGTGTGTTTTATTTACCATTTGCCTTTTTAACAAAGAGCCAATTGAATAATCATGCAACAGTGTGTTTTATGTACCATTTGCATTTTTAACAAAGAGCCAATTGAATAATCATGCAACAGTGTGTTTTATTTACCATTTACATATTAACCAATGAACCAATTGATTTATCATGCAACAGTGTGTTTTATTTACTATTTACATATTAACCGATAAACCAATTGAATAATCATGAAACAGTGTGTTTTATTTACCCTTTACATATTAAACAATTAACCGATTGAATAATCATGCAACGGTGTGTTTCATTTACCATTTGCATATTAACCAATGGACCAATTGATTAATCATGCAACAGTGTTTTTTATTAATCATTTACATATTTAACAATAAATTAATATAATAACCATGTATCAGTGTGTTTTATTGACAATTTGCATTACCAATGAAAGTATTGAAAAATCATGCAATAGTGTGTTTGATTGAGAATGTATATATTTACCGATGGACCAATTGAATAATCATGCAACAGTGTTTTGTATTTACCATTTATATATTTACCGATGAATTGATTGAGGTAATACGAGACAAGGTGATGCCAGTTACCATTGATACATTTACCCTCAGTAGGTGAAACAAGTATCTATGTGTAAATGTTAGTGCCCATCGTCCAATATTAACCAGTCGTACTGTTCGTATAGGAAGAAGTGTTAAGAGTGTTCATCAGCCTATATGTTTAGTACGATCAGATCATGTAAAGGAAGAACGTTAATAATACACCTTCTAGCTATACGGATTGCGCGATTCATCACATCTACATCTACACATAGCTCAAAGTATCCATTAAAAACAACAGTTAATATGTGCCCTCACGTGAACATTCCCGGGTGAATAGGACAGTTATTGTCCATCGGCTCATATTAACAGCTCGTATTCGCCGTAAAAGCCGATGCGGTAGATGTTGTACACGCCCTTGTCCCACTCGACATCCACAACGTTGTCCGCCCTGACCCGTGTCACGGTGCCCGGACCCCCACCGTCCTGTGGAATGAAATAAAAGCACACTCATTTTCAGATCAGTATGATGTTGTCATAACAATAGCTCAACATCGATTGTGTGCGGGTTTTCTATACTTCACATACGTTACCCTCCAGGAAGTTTACTCAGAAGAAACTTAACATTTTCAACGAAAATGTGTAGAGCCAGGACACACACCAGCTTGTACGGGTGCATTGTTTACGGATACAATCTTATTTCAGATTTCAACTCGCGTCATTATGTAACATGTTTGACTCAATTGTTGAGATAATATCATAATATAATACTAATATTGTTTTAACATGTCATATTGTCATGACAAAATCAAACCATGTAGATCATTTTATTTAATAGAACTTGTGTCGGTATGATTAAATTTACTTCCGAGCAATGCTGGAGTCCGAATTTTTAATGTAGACGTTACTACAAGGGTTTTCCAGTTTACCGAATACATGTCGAGTATTCTCCCTTGTTATCACAGCTTCTATATTATACTGAATGTAATGGCATACTTATAGTGTGTACTACATTTATAAAACAGGTATTCTCCTTTATTATCGGAACGATGCTAATTAAACTAAATACATTCATTGGCGATAAATAAACAAAGTGCATACCTTTAAACTATAGACACTTCCATGTTTGTTAAGGATTGACTTTCAAGAACATGTACCGATGTTGCATGTCAAAATACAATTTATATTGATGAATTTCGCGTATTGTAACGATCAATTGAGCATTAAGATGAATGTTATAATACCGGGACGGGTTTGATATGTTAACTGAACGTAACACAGATTACAAGTTCTTTAGATCTGTTTAAAAATTATAATCTATGATTCTGAAAGAAATCGTATAGGAATAAACGATTCGAAGGATTTTGTGATTGAGTCTGTCAATATTAGAAGTGATTGTGGGGAAATAAATCCCGTTCATGATGTAAAACATAATATGATTTATGAAAGTTGTCATCTAGCGCCCTCAATATACCTCGTCATCATATTCCGATTTCCAGTCCGTACCGCGCACGACCCTGGTCCCGATTTTGATGTGCTTCTCAAGGTCTCTCCCAAATATCGGCTTGATGCGGTACCCGTTGGCCGAAATTGGTTGCTGCCCTGAAAACGGAAGTTGTATCGTAATTTGTATAGTAAAATGTGAACTTTTTGAACATTTACATCTACTGTGGATAATGCATACAATTGTGTATCAATCTTATAATATATTAATATGAAAAATAATCTATATTGTGTATTGTTGTGTACATGTATACATGTTTTATGTAGCCTTTAATTATAGATGAATTTGGTATCAACGTTTATGTTATATTACGATAGTGTAGCTCGTGGATTTAATACGATTAATCAACAACTTTTTATTGAGGGCGTAAGTTATACATACCTATTTTTGTTATTTATTTATGACATTGTTTTTGGTTTCATGTAAAACATGTTTCATGAAGTAGTTAACTCTTTTCTGTGTTACATCCTAAACAAAACAACTTAGGGCATATATTAAACATTTCAAATATAGTAAGGTTTGTGAACGATACAAAACTTAGCGCACTAACTTGCGCAGAACTTTATAAAATAGGAACTTTGTGTTTCTTGTGTTTATGCAATGTCTTCTTACTAAAAATAAAATCTTCGGTCATTTAATAAGATATGTGTTTGTTTTCAGTTAATATGCCATTTGAGCACGCAGAACTCAACGTGAGCTATGATGGGGGGGGGGTGTCTCAACGGCATTCGATGTAGTTTGTTGTCCGTCGTCAACCGTTTGCTCAAAGCACAATCTTATCCTAAACCGCTCGGTAGATTTTCATGAAACATCACGATATTGATTCTTGGGTGACCCTCTATACAAAAAATAAATCCTTCCAGTCCTCTGTATATGAACGTAACAAGATCTGAACTAGATCTTAACGTTGCACATTTAAAAGTCTCCTCTGATACCGCAAGGCTAATAGGTTTGGTATTTGTTTTTAAACATTGTATAGTGGCCCTTCGCCAATTTACTAAAATTATGCCCATGGGGTTTAAATTGACCGCCTCCACCCTTGGGGTCACTTGTATTCCTAATGTGTATTATTTTACTGTAAACTTTGAACATCTTTAACTCTGAAGACAAAGTGCTCAGAGGAGTGGTATTTTATATGTATCATCATATAGTGGCCATCTATCAATTTTGTTTTAATCTTGACAATTTGGTTAAAATACTTGGTACTAACTTGATAGGGAAACTGCTTAAAATTTCATGGTCATGTGGGCGAAATGGGCATGTCCTGTGAGTATAAAATCTTGCTTTTTGTACGTAGTAAAAACTTATCCTTTCCTACATAAGATCAAGCTTTTGTAACCTACATGAAAATTCAGGTGAGCGATTCAGGGTCATCATTGCAATTTTGTTTACAATACTAAACTAATCATAGTCACTGGTGCCGCACCTGCCTATCTCCTGTTTATAAAATGTCCTTGAAATAGGCTTACAACTTCTAGTGATTTTGTAAAACAATAAAGACGTCCCGTTTAAAAAAGACACATGACTTCATGACACGTTATCTTAACGGAACAACCTGAAAATAGTCCCCCCCCCCCTAAAAGTATAATGCACATAAAGTTTCATCAAATTTAAATGATCAGTTCCTGAGACATTGTACATAAAAGATAAAATTATTAGACAAGAGAAATAAGATGACCCAAAAAGCGCTCACCTGAGTACCAGGTGCACAAATTGTTAAAAGGCTTGACTCGGTGACCTTGTTATTTACCCCACTTGGCAAAGATTCGACCTTGGTCTATTATAAAATTTGGTCACGTGAGGCAAAAAAAAACTAGATTATAAGAACTTGGTCAGAACATTTGTCCTAATAATATCTAAGACGAGTTTGAAATAGGTTATGTAAGGTAAAATAAAAGCAATCTACAAGACTGCATAGCTGGAGAGGAGAAACCTCATTACAATTGGAAAATACAGAGATCAGCAAGATCCTTATCTACAGGATACAGAAAGAATGGGATTCCTCGGAAAACAACAATCCAGATTAAAGAAAGGCAGAAGAATTGTTAATCAGATATTCATCTTCAGAAACATCATGAAACCAGTCAATGTATGGAGCGCCACCTTATACATTCACTTTGTTTATTTGGACAAGGCTTTAAATTCCATACATATATGCAAAGGAATATGAAAACAATATGAACTTAATAAAATCTATCACATAAACTTAAATTTAATAATGTGGTATTTAGAGTATGTGTGTCATGGATGGGGGCGAAATAGTGGCAAAAAGCGGAGCCGGGTTGGGTAGCTCATTTGGCAGATTGCTGACCACTAAGTGATTAGTGATGAAATCCTTTCTACGGCCATTCCATAAGTATGTACACTTAGTGCTGGTAAAACCAGCTGGCCTAGGAAAAATGCGAGTTTGTTAAATGACCGCCGTGATATGACTGAAATACTGTTGAAGACGGTAAACATTTCGACACGAGAAACAAGCATAGAGTGTCAGCAATTAGAATGTGAACCATGACTAAATCACGCACAAAACATCCTTATCATATGGATAACACGTGGCTGATGCAGACCAGGCATAGCGAGCGCCAACGTGAGCGTTGCATTTGATGATGCTCGGTCCCCACAGTAAATAACCATGATTACAGGATATTTTAACAACAGTTCCTTTTGTTGTTGCTGTGGTGTTTACTGTTCCATGTTCCAAGTGTGTTTTTTTTCAGAGCGTACTTCTCACATAATTCAAATAGCTGCAGTGCATTCAACTGGACAGTTTTCAACATATGTGATGCCAGAGAAGAAGATGTCATTGAAAACCTCAGAAAGGAATGACAGTTGTTGGCGAGTCTATGCTTGTCAAGGGACAAACAGTAACAGCTGTCACAATCAAATCTACGTTGACAAGTTTTATGACATTCTTAAAGAAATGTTCACCAGTTATTTTAGTAGGGCATAATATAGAGTCTTCGATTGTAAAGTGTTGCTCCATGCTGTCCATAATTGTGGAAAAAGTTTTGAGTTTCAGCAAAATTGTTGTGGCTTTTTAGATACTTATAAAATGTTAAAGGAAGTATTACCAAATATGAAATCGTATAAGCAGGAAAATTTAGTTAAAGAGGTCATTGGTGAATCATACATGGCACATGGCGCTCTACAGGATGTTTTAGCTTTGCAAAAGTTAGTGAACTGTGTTGCTCTTGACCAGAATACTGTAAACAACTTGTTGCGAGAAATGTGACGAGTATCTTTGTGATGCGTGCAAAAATCAACACTGCGTTCACAAACCCGGCAAACATCAAATAGTCTCTATTCAGGACATAGTGGACATGAAAGGAATGGACAGGTATCAGGGGCCCAACTTTCTGCAACCAAATTGTCAAGAGAACGGTATGCTATTATTTATTTAAGCCATAATTTCGCCAATTGTGTGATTCTTATTTGTATTCTACTACACGCAATTATATGGCAACTTCTAAGACTATTTGTCAAAAGACATATTTGGACAAAATTGCTTGTTTTCTTTCGTTGAGTTTGAAAGATCAACATGCCTTAATGCAGATTACATTTAAAGGGACCTTTTCACAGATGTTGGCATATATCGAAATTTGTCATTAAATCCTTTGAATCGATAAATGTTAAAATTGGAACTAAAAAGCTCCAGTAAAAAAAAACAAAAGAATAAAATTTAAAAAAGAAAAATAAATCTTCAACTGGGCTCGAACCTATAACCATTGGAGTAAAAGTCTAGCGCTTAAACCATTCAGCCATCCGTGCTTATATAGTGAGTGGGGTATTTTATACTTTGTATAAGCAATCCTCGTAATGTCACACAATATAACGATAACAACAGAGCTCTCAAAATTATTCAATCGTTTCGCGTTCGTAACGCTTTCTAATGTTCAGGTTTTTGAATATTCAAAAGATGCATTTATAAGGTATTTTAGAGCATACTTAATGTTCAGTATTACTGTTTCCTCGCAAATAAAATAACTAAAACGAACATTTGAAAATCTGAAACAATTTATTTCCATTTTACCAATACGTGAAAAGGTCTCTTTAATGTGATCAGGTATTAATTTCTCAGTAGTTTTTGCAACATCTATATTCAAACTAAATATCGGGTTTCTTGTTTTATTTTAATATCAAAACAATAATGTCCGTATAGTGTATCGTTGTCATGGAATCATAGTACCAACATTTGACATAACATGAAACATGGTTTCTTTAATATTGATTACTAAATGGGATTGTTTACATATATTTATATTGTTTTAATTGAATAGTCTCATAGATTACAAAGGCAATTTTATATTAATCTATTATGACTACATATGCAATTTCTTATTAATGTATTTAGACAATCGATGTAAGTTCTTATCCAAGTAATAATAACAAGAAACGGTAATGCTAGAAATAGTCTATAATAATTGCATGTGGTTACCAAGAAATGTAAATTAAAAAAAAGAAACATTTTATATTAATCAAAAACAGATAAATTGTGTTTCACGAACGTTAATTGTTATTTGAATTCAGCATATTTACATACATAAATACATGGATGTTTTTGTTATTCAAATTTCTCATTTTCCTATTATAGTTAAATAAATACGATATTTATAAACTGTGACTTTGCGGCATATTGAGGGATATTTAAAAATAGTGTTCAATTATGTTGAAGGTTATAGTTGTTCAATGACAAATTGGTAATACAAACTGGGCGCAAATGACTGATATATGAATTCAACTCTACGTCAAACTCCGCATGGAAACATAGCAAAGTGTTAAAATTAGGTAAAACTTGAAATCAATCCAGGGTGGATTGCAGCTGGAAAGCCGGCAATACAATACCTTGCTTTAGCTCCTTTTTGAAATTGATAGTCAATTTGATCATTTGTAATTGTAAGTACTCTGCCGGTGAAGGTGTGTAGGTTCAGGGTCTGTTTATTCTGTATGTAGAGCCGTCAGTCCGTTAACAAAATTGGATCCAGCGATTTGTCAGAAGACAATGTGTATGCTTGAATGAAGGTGCTATCAAACTTTGATGTAATGTCTTTAACATTTGATGTACCGCACACCCTGTCTTAAATATTTAGCGTTCTTTTTACTTATCGATAACCACTTTCCATGCATGAAACAAAAACAAGTCAATATTTTTTTTAATTGTTTAAGTCATTATCATTTTCGTATTAACGAACCATCACGTTTTATTACAGATCACGAAATACAAAGTTTGATAGTACCTCCTAAAAGGACAATACACAATATTAATGATAAAGACACAACAACAAATAAAAAATGATAAGACGTATGAACATGTTTAAAAAGATGGGTTGTCATAATTGTGTTTGATCTTTTTCCAATTGAGCGATAAAAGCTTATCCACAAAATATGAATTGTACCAACCATACTCATATCAATTATAACTGGAACTAAGTCACGGATTATGTACAATGTAATTTATTGATAGAGATACGATTTACTTAAGTGTACATGTACAATGAGCTCTTTCTACGACAGATCAACCTCCCTAAACCAAACAACAACAACGACAACACAACATAGACTAATAACTAATAAGAACATAAATAACTTTCAACGTACGCTTATGTGTGTGAGCGTAAGATAATAAACCAATTACTAATTGTTTATTGATTAGCATGGTGTATACAAATTTCAAATCGTGATGATTATTGCAAAAAAAATAATAATACGTATTTTAATTGAACTGCATGGACTTTTTAATCAATAAGGTCTTGGTAAGAAGTTCCATTCAATTTCTGGCTCAATTTTGTATTGACATAAATTTGTGTTGTGTTGTTTTGCTGCTTTTGTTTTTTCGGTCGGGCACAAGACAACTGGCTCGGGGACGCTAAACGTAGAATCATATCTTAATGGCCGTATAAATTATAAAGGAAATTTGTCTTCGTACTTATTGGAATTTCGCCTCATTGTGTACAGTCGTCATACGTTTTAAGAATGTGTCATCATACGTACAGGTTCTGTCAGCAATCTGCCAAATGAGCTACCCAACCCGGCTCCGCTTTTTGCCACTATTTCGCCCCCATCCATGACACACATACTCTAAACATGTAAAATAAAAACAAAACACACATGTTTAGTGATTAACAGTACAACACAATATACACATGAGACAGCCTGATGATGTCAACATGATAGATGTGTTTTGGACATTACACATACGATATAGTTCTCGAAAATGTGTTACTTGTCGTGAGATTAAACATAACACAAATCATATACCTCATGTTATATATGAAAACTTGCAGACAGCAAAAGCAGCCCACCAGAACGGTTGTGTTCAAAATGTGAAATGTAAACATTCAACAACAACCAAATGCAATCATGCGGATTCTCAATTATCACAACCAATGGAATTCCTAACAAGTGAGTGTTTGATCGACTTTTTACTCCATGAAATGATGCATTTATATTGAAATACTGACGATAACTCGCGAGAAAATTGGCGTAATAAACTTAAGGGTGCAGGATCAATGGGGTTTGCAGGGCTTAAAACAAAGGCTGGACAGAATGTTAACCCACCAATTATATGTTTTATATTTTCAATTTTCAACAATGTTAATTTTTTAAGGTTGAGCCATCTCAAAAGTTCATCTTTTGCATTGTCCAAGATGAAGACAATATTTTAAATACAAACAATGAACTACATTCAGTTAGAGCAAAATGGGGTATACAATTCAAAACCATAATTAGTGTTTACAAATAAAAGAAAATAACACAATTGAATACAAATTACGATAAGAAATAGATTTTGAAACACCATTTATTGAAAGTAATGCATTATTTTACTATAGAACCAACACTAACGGTTCATTTGCTTCAATTAGTCGATTGATTTTCAGTTTATAGTTCTATGTTATTTATTTAAGATACACATTTTGAACTAAATATTCAGCCGCTTATTAAATTCGCTGCGCGATCTTTGATGAGGTCGTTCCATACATATATGTATGTGTACATATAGTGAGGAAACATTACGAATGTCCTGACATTGAGAAATCTGAATCTTGCTTTTTTTGTTTCGGAACCATCCAGAGAATCTGTTTTCTGCCATATGCCATTTACCTGTAGTCTATTTCGCGTACTCTATAGCAGCCTGTTTTGACTGAAGATCGGGGAAACTGATCAGGACCATCTTTATTGGGTCACTTGACCATTTAAAGTTTAGGTGCAATATGATACTTTATCTGGTCACTAGACCATTTGAACGGTAGTTGCAATATGATACTTTATACATGTATTAATTCTTTTTCAACGCATACATTTTGTCATTTATTTTGACGCAGTTTTGCATTTAATAATGAAAATGGTGCAAGGATCAGCAATAGACCAGTTTATATAATAATACATGTATAAAATCAAACTGCGATGTTTTTAATTTTCATGGATGTATGCCCGCAATTATCCTCTCATACACAAGTTTTTTGTTTGCAGGGGTCCATCGTGTGGTTGTATTAGAAGATATAATAAAATTGGTAATTTGGGACTAAACATTACGCGAAAATGCGGTTTTTGCCGCGGTTTCCATGGCAAATTAACTTGCCATTACACGTTCAGTTTAGCAATTAAACCCATAATGAATTCATATTTAAAAAGAGCACGGAAATGCTTTCCAATTTCATTATTAAACACAAGTAAAATTGGCCATATGACTTTGTTGTTTATAACAGCTTCCGTTACTGGAGAACTTGACCACGTCAGGGAACACATATCAAATTACCAATTTTGTGTCTTTATACACGCTGACGACATTAATATATCTAAGCGTATGTTCTAAAAAGCTTTGCATATTGTTTGCTTATTTCTACCTGTATCTAAATAACACAATTCTCTAAGCGGACACAAAATATAATTTATATACTAGTAAGTTCAACTAAAAATAGGATTCCCAAAGGGAATACAGTTAGTTTTATGTTTCGTTGCAGTAATAGAACTTGTAACAACTAAACTTTACTTCAACTTTCCAGGAACAAATGTGATACCATAAACAAAGCATTGCAAGATTTGGTTGACACTAGCCTACGCACGACCAAACGTCGTTAGTTTATTTCAATCAAAACACACACTATGTGAAATGACATTTACGAAATGCAATACAAAGTTGCAAAATAGTTTTTAATGTCTACACAGGCTAGTTAGATAAACTACATTAATCCAAGGACTTGTGCAAGTGATATAAGGAAAGTATAATCCTATAAAGGTGTGCGAGCTGCGATCGTACTTTAATCAACACAATGTCTCTAATGAATGGCAAGTTACAAGTTGTCGAAACAACACAAACAACACGTAATCACATAACGAAGACAAGACATGTGTCCATAAAACACGGATATCTAAACAATCCACTTGTGTTTCAAAAATCCACAAATGTGAAAAACAAGCTGTTTTGGGGAAAAACTTGACACTTGACCCATAAAGTTTAGCTTGACCTTTGAGATAGGGAGACGGATCATACACACGACACGTCGTCTTCTTAAAATGGTCATTTGTTGTAAGTTATATTAAAATTGTATGACACATGAGACAGTTACAGCTGAGTATGGAAATATTTCTATTTATTAAACACGTCGTCATATAATTATAATAGTTGACATGTGTTATTTAAATAAATCCATCAATATATTATAGTTAAACATCAGAAATGAATGTATAAGATGTTTTATGGCCAGATAAGACCTTTGACATCTAAGCGTGACCTTGACCTTTGAAGTAAGTAGACGGGTGTAACATACGTCATCTAATGATTGCAAAGTCATGGCTGAGACAGGAATTTTCGGACGGACATCCGGACAGTAGTACAGTGCAACTGCTATATATGCCACTTTCTTCGAGTTGAGGATCCAAAAAAACAAAAACAACAACCATAAAACTGGTGTCATCGCCTCAAAAAAAGTCAATTCAAAGGTTTATATGAACTCCAATCACAGTTATATTTTTAACATATTAAAATGTAATTGGATATTAAGATTATAGCCGCGCAATACAATTTAAATTGCAATACATGGAAATACTTATGTTAATTAATACGATTTAATAATGATGAAATAAAAAATAAAAACGGGTTGACTGCATTTCTTCTTTTAAAACGATTTGTAATTTATACATGGCGTCATCATGTTGCTTGCGTTTTAAGTTACCGAAATTATTTATTTAGAAGATATGTTTCTTAATTTTCTTACTTTTATTTATTTTTTAACTTTTTTATTTAGTTAAATGTTGCACGCATGTTTCTTAATTTTCTTACTTTTATTTATTTTTTAACTTTTTTATTTAGTTAAATGTTGCACGCATGTTTGTATGCGATGTTCTTTCTATCGATAATAAATTAGATATAACAGACATGTAACTTCTATAAACATTAATCACAATATTGCACAGATTGGTCCCTGCCTTAGTAACAGCAGTTGACAACAATGCCTATATTTGATATGTTTGTTATTTTTCGCATTTCATTTTAAACATTCCCCATTTAAACAGATAAACAATAACAAAAAATATGTTTACCAAAAATAGTAAAATTGCATATGCGCTTCTTATATTATTTTTAAAGTTCGAACATGAATGGAAAAGTTATATGTGCAAAACAATTTGTAAACATGAGATTTGATTAAGATAAAAAGATTTAAGTGACATTATGATATGATATTTTCACCTAGAAATAGTTTTAATTTATGAGCTCATCGATACTATAAATATATGCCTTCAGCAAGTGGTAAGAATATGTCCTTACGCAACAATTGTTTATTGGACTCAACTATTGCAAAAAGGGTGGCATAAAAAAAGTTTCGGGACAACCTGTATTGTTAGTTCATATAATTTAACAAGTATTTCTTTTTTACTACTTGTATATGCATATGATAAATATTACAAGTGTATTTTATTACAAATTCACATAAATTTGTATTTCAACAAATAATTTTCAAAGTGAGTTTACTGGTATATGCTAGATATCACATCTTAAATGCCATCGCTAACGCAGTATTTCAGATGAGCTCATTCTAATATGAACTCTTAAAATAAACAACAAATTAAGTACGGGTGAGGTACAATAGGGAAAACCAACTGATATATCTACGGTATCGCAACCAACTGAATTACATTCCCATGACAATACAATTATTCCAGAAATACCCGCAGGGTATTCAAAGACACAAACTGTCTCAAGGAAAGTTTCTATTGCAGGACAACTGTTGAATGTTTCTTTTACAGTCAAGTTGCCTGCTGTTCGTCTATATGTTGCTTGACTCATTAATAGAACGACACGTGGGAATAATTAGCTGCCGTTCCGGAGGCCTGCACAAAATTGATTGGATAAATATTTGAATAAACTTTTGAATCTTATATTGATATTTCACACATTTGGTATAAGCAAGTCAATAATGCATACCTATTGCGTTGATATTTGGTAAGAGATACGACATGACACATACAAGTTACCAGTTTGATTCTGCGACTTGTACCAATGACAGGCATATATCTGTCATGTAAAAGAATCTTTCATAAACAAAAACGTATTTCTGTTCTGAACAACCTTAAAAACGTCAAATGTAATTTAGCTTTGATACATCAATTTTATTTGACTAAAGTATGAATTCTTTACATCGCTATAAATACACATAATTGACAACGGCCGAACACTTTCAACCATCCAACGGTGCATGAGGTTTGTTTATAGCTTTACTTTGGTAATCAACATTGGGAACCGCTTAAAGTCACCCATACAAATTAAATGAAAGTGATATCCAATTCTGTTCCGTGTGTGTATGATATTGATGATCTGGGATTCTTAACGATAACTGTTCGAAAATAAAGCTTCAACCTGAATATTATTAGTCCATTAATACATTAATAAGAGGTATTATGAGACGCAATGTCGGTTTTATGAATTATTAATGAAACACGCATAGGACCTTACTCTTTTCGAGAAATTAGAGCAACAAACCCATTAACCCACTTAATTTTGTTTCATGAACACAGGGACATGATTCAATTGTTTTCGTTCTTTTGTTACAAGGGTATATTTTTACCATAACATTTCTCAGATTAAAGTTTCTCAATTTCGAAAAAAAATAATTATGCTGGTCTTCCGATTTCACACGGGACATTTAGTAATAAAAAACAACGTTACTTTCTCCCAAGACCAATAAAGTAAAAGGCAGGGTCAACATGTCTGTGTAACCCACCACGAGGTGACCATTTACTAGACTTCCGTAATCTGAATTCGTTAAGTCTGTCTGCAGCCCACCAGCGTTTTTCTTTTGTATCGGCTTTTCCTCCCGCTTTATCAATCGAATCACCATCAGTGTCGAGTCGATAACTGCTTTGGTCAATATCTGGTGAATAAAACGACAAATCGAACGAGTGAAGTTTAATCTCAGATGAAGGCGGTTCATCCTCAACGGTAAGCACGGAATCGGTAATAACACTGTCATACGTGTCGTTGTTCAATTGTTTTGCAATCTCAACCGCAGAAATCTCGTCTACGATCTCCCCTTGGTGCGACATCTCTTCATCCAACGTGTGCATTTGGTCAAGTGCCGAATCCAGGTATGTTTCAAATAGTTGCTTTCCAGACTGTATTGGATACATGTACAAATCTTCCGTAAATAGTTCAGGGTCACGCTTGTCGTACGTACTACTCAGCATCCGTCTATACACCATAGTGTTTGTTAGGTGATCGTTGGTTAAACCTGGACCCTTTTGCTTAGATATTTTCCATTCGTCAAAAAGCGAGACTGGGTATTGGTTGTTGTTTAAATACTTATAAATAGCCATATCAGTGAGATCTTTTCCGGATCGCTTTCCAAGACCAATGTAATGGAATCTGAAGCGATCAGGCCCTCCGATCTGTGACTTGTAGGCGCGTTTGTCTACGTCATTCCTGGGTTGGCCAAACGCTCGATCTTCAGGCGTTTGAATGTCTGGAATGTCAGGAAATGTTTAATTATGTTTGAAACACTGTGTTCGTAAACAGATATTGGAAGCATGATACAAAACGTTTAAGAATATTATATATCCAAGTAAATATGTGTTGATGACGCAATAGGTATCGTTATACAATTAGTTTCTAATTGGATTGTGTTGGCTTGAAGGAGCATATCGACGGCAATAAACTTTCTGCCTGGTAATGCGGTGGTATCTTATTTAAATATGGCCTGATAAATATTTATTAAATAATTAATTAAATAATACATATCGTTTTAAGAAACGCTCACTTAACTTTTTTTATTATTTTTTGTCGATATAAATTTTGATTGTGCTTACTTCAAGGAGCTTAGAACGGCAAGTATGGTACAATATTTAAGAAACAGTCTAATAAATATTTATTTTTATACATTTTTGTAAAAATAAAATGTTGTCCCTTGGACACTTGGCTGGTGCGGGGAAATCTGTATCAGAGTATCATGAGTCACAAAATCGTTGAAATAAAGCGCGGTTGTTGTTCTTGTTCATTTCGTTGGTATTGTATATTCAATGATATATGTATTTCTTCAATTCATTAATCAATATTTTATTCTTACTAGATAAATATATGTGTGAAAAGCGGTACTATACATGTCGTTTATACGTGGCTGTATATTAACATTTACATATCGGAAAAGCCGTCGAAATGCCCTTTAAACAGGAACTTCACGTGATTGGTTACGCCATGTCCTCACATACTTTTATTGTCTACACATCATGCTAAGTTTTTAGTTTTACATATATTGGCTTCAAACTCCTGGCACAAGTTATAAAACTCGCTGTCTATCCGACTTTGCTTGCAAGGTTCCCATTCATACGCAGTAAAAAAAGATTGCATGGACTTTTGTTTGACACATTTACGACCTTCCCCTATTTATGTTTGCGTATACAATTGAATCACAAAAGGAAACTAAAATACGAACACGATTCTTGTAAGCACATTATTTTTTGAATATATGATCAATTGGTTCATTGAACACTTACAAGGCATGTACACTGGGTTAATGCCACCAAATTTACGTGCGCGTGTCGCCCATTAACACTTTTTGTTACGGTTGCAGTTTGCATTCATATGTTAATGAGATTTAAGTGGATGTTAAACATTAAAAGGAAGGTTATGCAAATATTAAACCAGTTTTACTAATGAATACGTGGTTTTAATGCGCATTACTTAGTAGTATACTGGTACAATATTGTACGATTTAAGACTCACATGTCACGGGAATGTCAACATGATAATTATACATGATGCATTGTAACCGTTTCGATGTGTTCATGTTTATGATATTGTTTGTTTTTTACATCGTTACGTATGTAATTATAATGTACCTCGCTACGCATTTAAGTATAACTTCCCTCGTTACGCATGTAATTATAATTACCTCGTTACGCATGAAATTATACTGTACCTCATTACGCATGTAATTATAATCTACATTACAAACATGAATTGCGCAGTTGTGTCATTTCAAAGCGATCAGTAGCCATACTGGACAAAGACATTTGTATCATTTTATTATCTTTTGACGTCATGTGAGTATAGAGTAATTTCTTGAACCAAATTATTCGTTTATGCCAAATCTGAATCACAACAAGAAGAAAATGCGTGGTTCAGCCTAAGACGAAAAAGCGACAATTATTACTATAAATAAATTGTGTTTTCCACGGCATATTGAGTTGCAATTGCTTGTTACGAATAGCCAAACCATCATGAATTACCATTATTGGACACGATTGGTATTTAACAGGAACATGGAGACAAGTTTAAATTTTTTTTTTCAACAAAGATTATATATCAGTTTTCGCTTAATAAAATCGTCAGAATATACCTAGATGAAAGAATTATTTCTTGAACTTATCCTGATGATGTATAGATGTGTTATTGTAACATGTATTTATATCTTAGAAACTGATATGTACGTAAATTCATGTTCTCTCGCGTGAATCAGTTTAAAAGTGAGTAGATAGATATATCAGTATTGTCATTTTTTTATCTCTGACAAAATCAATATGAAACAAGTATATCAGAGATCACTGGCATTTTAACATCTTAAAGATAACTTGCTTACAACTGTGATTGAAACTAATTCATATTTACGCCACTCTCGTACATAATCGAAAATCATAGAACCGCCCATGTACAATATTCGGTTAAAATGGCCAGGAATTCCCATTACCACCGTAATAGACAGTAATTATTTTTAACTATTGTGTCGAAAATAAAAGTAATTAACCGTAATTTTTATAAAAAAAAATAGTTATTAGATGTTAATATTTGGAAACGTGTTGAGCCTTTAAATAAAAACATAATGTCCTTTTCCATTTTAACGATTTAAACTATGAATAAATTATTATGTACATTTAAAGAGATCGGAGTGAATCCATAAACATGTGTTGTATTTATGCAGTTTTTTATATATATTTTTTCTAAGCTTAATTTGTTTAATTTCATTCATCTACATAATATTATCGTTATATTTGATATGCTTAATATGTTATATCCTTTAGCCGACTTTAAAACAAGGGAGTTCGGTGTAATAACACATAATTTCTACAATAAATACATAACGTCTGTATTCATTATTAATGTATTTCATTAATGTAAGTAAACTCTGGCATATTTGCTATTTATTAAAATTGCTATTAAGATAAAACAATGATAACATCTCGAGACAATAATTTGATTCAAATAGAAATTGTTGCAAACATACGTACGTGTTATACCATACTTATGCTTCAATAATCTAATTAGACACTTGAGTGTAGGCCAGTGTATTGCCCAACATCAATTTAGTGCTTCCGTGTTTATTCCCAGTCCAATTTACTATTCTTCACACTATAATTATATATTAGTTTTAAGTTATCTAATTGAAAACTACAACGGATTTTGTTAGAATGTGTACGACTGAAATATTTTTATACCAAATTTTTAACTTTTAAACCCACACACATTTATTCAGTTAGCGTCAATTGAAAATCCATAAGGGACTAATAATATCGAAGACATGTTACATATCCATATATAATTATAAAAATAATGTACGTAAGTAACTTCATTTAAATGTGTACGGAACTTAGTTTAACAATATAATGCAGTTTGTTATTCTTTATTTAAATATTAATTAATAAACCAAGTTGATAAACTCGACTGTCATGTGTGCTGTCTTTATATAAAATTGAAGTACTTTATACCTTGTAGTGTCATAATTAAACAAAACATATCGTCCTCTCCCCGCGAAAATGGCCAATCTCAGTTTTGGCACAAAAACGGGTTTTGACATTTTCGCAGTGGT